>JAVQJL010100743.1:0-16582 GCA_036024295.1 Nannoperca obscura | reverse complement strand
GAAGAAGAAGAAGAAGAAGAAGAAGAAGAAGAAGAAGAAGAAGAAGAAGAAGAAGAAGAAGAAGAAGAAGAAGAAGAAGAAGAAGAAGCAAGTGTTTCTTTCTTCTTAATCTTTCAATCTTTTTCATGGGGTTGGTACAAGAACACATTCACACAAAAAGGCACACCACCATGCAAACACACAGCTCAATAATAGCATACATATTTTTAAGACCTGAATACAAGAACAGAGATTTGAATATTGTAAACAGGTGCTGAATAGCTTCCCAGACTATGAAGAATAAACAGAGCCTCTGCGCAGTACTGTGCTCCATATTCAAACTAACTAACTGCTGTATGTCGAAGCAAGAGCAAAACATTGAAACACTATGTGCATGTTCGTATCTATCAATGCTATCATACACACAGATGGATGAACACAAATAACTCTGTACTGCATTCCATTATGCATATAGAAGAGATACACTTGTGTTTTATATCAGAGTAAAGTTGCCGTTTGTATCATTACTGCACAGAATACTGTGTAAATGTATATTAAAAACTGAATCCTGCACAGGTGAGTGTGTGAGACATAATAACTGTGCATTTGTTATATAATATTGTCCATGTATGCATCAAAATGCATGGCGGCAGTAGAACACTACGTGTATATGCTGGACATAGACATCCATTTGTGATCATGCATTCCCAATATATACATATATTTATAGCATTTATAGATTTACACAAACACATTGAAGGTCATGCTAACTCACAAAACACAGAAGATACAAGTGTTTTCTTGCGTGTACACATATTGGGTGCATGCACGTATGCCCGTGTCTGCAAGTGTGTCCTTATCTTGTCTTTCTGTGAGTTGCATCTGCATAATGTGTATGTCGATGTGTGGTGTACTGTAGTGTCGTGGAGTGTATCTTGCCTGCTGTGTATATCTGATTTCTTTCAAGAAATTATTTTATAAGCAGAAATGTAAATACTACAAATGCAAGCTGTCTTGTCATATTTGTCATATTCATTTCAATACTTACACAGTACCTGTACATACAGCACACATATTCACACACAGTATACCTGTGCACACGTCTAATCTGACAGTTTGATTGTGTGTGTGCATGATGAAAACCAATAAACCACGCGGCCACGTTATGTGCTTTAGGACTATCTGATAAAATGTATCTCCTGTGGAGACAGGCTGCAGAATGCTCACAATTGTTGCATTTGTTTTTATTTCTTTGTATATTTTAGTTTTCAGAATTTCAAATGATTGCAATCACGAGGTGAAATGAAAGTAAAAAGAAAGCCGGAAAAAAAAAAGAAATCAAATGTTTTTGTCAGGAAATGAATAGGTTTTATGCTGGTTCAAAGCTAACTTATAACATTGATAAACAGTTTAAAGTATATACTTAAATTGTTTTTCATTGTTTTATTTGTTGGTAGAGCACCAACTTAATCGCAGATTCAAATCAACTAATTTCACATATTCAGTTGGTCCCAAACAAGTGACGCATGATGAAAGAACACAAATTAGCATTTTGGAAATTTTAGAAACCAGCAGGAGTTCTAAATTGCTTCTGTAATACCTTTTTATTGTTGGCACTTGCCTGCATGAATTAGGTCGGTTCAGTGGTATTAGCATTTGTTTTTGTGATTGTACACATGTGATTTTCTTTGTGGAACATGCCTGTGAGATGTAGAAGTCACAATCAAATGCCCTTCATGCAAACCAAGTTCAGAATATCTGAACGCAGCAAGACACATTCTGACTTAATTACAACCATCAGTCTTCGCAGTGTAAACACCAAACTCCCAATTGATCTGTGTATACTGTGTGAGTGAGTTAGCGTGAAGCTGGGTGTACTGTCTGTGAGGTTTGAGTTTGCGTGGGAGAAGGTGTATGTTGTGCGTGTGTGTGTGTGTGTGTGTGTGAGAGAGAGACAGACAGACTGTGTCTCATTAACAGTGTTGTTTACAGACAGGAGTTGGAGAGAGTTGTGAGTTGGAAAAGAAAAACAGAGATGACTTCTAATCATTTCATTTTAATTATACTGACAGCATTTTTAGGCTCTCTCTTTTACAAATCGCATCTTGGTATTTTTGCATTTTGTCCTCCTCCTGTCTTCCTCTGTCGCTTTCAGTATTCAGTAATCTTCTTTCTCCCTCTCCCTGGCATTTTCTCCCCATTGCTCTCTTTACACTCCATTACTGCCAAATTCCCTTACTAGCATGTGTCCCCTTGGCCTGAGGACTAGTGCATTCCCAGCCTTGGCAGGACCTCTGACGGGCCATCGTGCCAGGGAGGCCAATATGATATGCAGCAGTCAGGGTGGGCTGCTCCAAGTCTATCACTTGGGGAGTGGAGGGGGACCGATACGACTGCATGACTACAAACTCACTTGGGTGTAAAGCAAATGTCATCCCGACACTTTTCATTCTTCCCTCCACCCGTATTAGTTCCACAGTGGTTTTGTGCTTTTTGCAGTAGACCAATTTCAGTTTTTGCTGAGCTTTGTCAGTTGGATAAAGATCCATAAAGACCTGAATCGTTATGTTGAACCCCTGAAAGACGTGCCTGTGATTGATTTGGAGAATTTGCAGTTAGATGATAATTATTATGTGACTCTGACTGACAAAGACTGAGGTTTTGAAACATGGAATGACAGGTGCTTGAAAGTAAATGTCATTTAGTTGAGCACATGCTTCTGTCAATACGCTGGTTTGGATTTATTTAACCAGTTACATAATTTGTCCATGAAGTCCTGCAGCTGCAACATGACATTACACATTACACACAATGTTGCCATTTTTAAGCTTTTTAACTCTATTTTTTTTTCAGTGGTCATGCCACTGATGCCAAAATTTGGAAACTTTTGGCAGAGCTTCTCTGTCCGAGCTGGAAATGATTCTTCCCTCATTTGATAGGAGCACAGGGTTTAGTGCTGCACAAATAAATGCATTCAGAAGTTACATGCCTTTTGGAAAGAACCACACACACACTGCTGGAATATTCATGCCAATAAATTCAACTTTCTAGAAATCCAGCCAAAATACTTATAGAAAGACAGAATGAAAGAAAAAAGAAACCTCCATTCAAAGCACGAAGACCTCCATTGTTGCTGTCCTGTATACCTCCATTGTTGTGTAAAAACTTTTTTTTTTAAACTCAATGAGCCATTGCACAGGGTAACATGTTCCTTTATAACAATCATAATAAAGGAACAATTTTAGTCAATTGCACATACACGTCCTGCCATTATAAATACTCACTAGAGCACCAAAAGCACTATTTACTCCTGTTTGAGTAATGTTTGATTTAAACTACAGTGCCCAGCTGTTGTGGGAAAAACATTATAACATTTCACATTAATGTGTCCTGGTTTTAAAGATGTACATCTTCAGGAGCAATAAATAGAGTTGACTGCCACGAAGTGTTGAGAGATGAACTAACACATTGTTTTAATTCTTTTCATGAGATTTGTTGATGATAAGTAAAATATAGAATAACAGTAGCCTTACCTTTGTATCCAGGTGCGAAACAATGTTAATTCATGTAGGCATTTACAATTGTATATCACAATCGGAATTCATTATAAAATAAAAATGTTTTTAACAAAAATACTCAATGTGAGCTTCAGTGTGTGTGCTTTAGGTTTGTGTAGATATTCCGCTGTATGTCCTGTTGTATAAATGTTTAAAAAAGCACCCTAGGTTAAGATGTGAAAACTTAGCTAAACATTTTGTTCCACATGCAGGCTCATTTTCTACTCTAGCGCAAAAGTACCGGAGCTGTGTAAAAGCCTTAATGCATAATTCACCACCATCTGTCCACAGCACATGTTGTGTAATAAAAGCTGTCTTGTACCCTCTTCTCCTCCCTCTTGTCTCTATCTCTCCCACTCTCTCTTTCCCTTGCTACCGTGTACTCTTTTTCTAATTGTTTTTTTTTTTTCGTAATGCAGTCTGTCACTCTTCTTCTGTTTATCTGATGTGGCCTGTGTGTGTGTCAGACTGTCTCACGCACACAAACACGTTTTGTCATATTCTCCTTGTCTGTCCTCTTTCATTCCCATGCATGCTCTCTGTGTCTGTCTCTGTCTTGCACTCTTCCTCTCCCACGCAAAATGCAAAGCATCTTCTCTTCTCCTTTTCCCCACTCTTTCTCCATTCTCTCTGCTTCACTCTTTCTCACGTCCTCTCATCTCTGGACTCTCTCTCTCTCTCTCCAGCTCGCTCCCTTATAACAGAGTGCTGCTGTCAATGACTCCCCATTTCACAACATATGCCAGTGGCAGCACCGCTCTACCTTGGGGTCAACAACTCATCAGGGCTCTTGTCCAGGACTGTGTATTAGGGTTTTTCCAGGGTCAGTCTGCTTTAGCCGTGCCATGCCGAGCCAAGCCAAGCCATGCTAACACACATTCGCTGTGTTCAGCTCTGTGTACTTTTGTAGCTCTGTGGTTTGAAGTTTAGTTTCACTCCCACGTTCCGGTCTGTACTTCGAATATTAACCTTATTTTACTGTTTACTGATCAGCCGTATCAGCCATATTGGAGCTGAGTTAAGTTTTCCTGCTGAACCAAACATTTCCTGCTGTTGATGTTCACGTTAATTGTTGCTATTTAGCGGATTTCGGGAGCAGGAACACACCCCGTTACGTCAACCACGTCACTACGCCATTTCCGCATAAATACCCTACGTAATCATCCCTCGTCCGCTCTTGACTACTGCCGCTCTCGATCACTGCGCCCCACCCGCCCGTCCCTTTTTTGCTCGTTTTTCCTGTTCTTTCTCCCCTTTTTTCTTTTTTCTCTCGGTAGGGTCCTAAAGGGGGTTCGTCGTACCCGAGTGCAACGGCGGACGTCCCCACGAAGCTTCCCCAAACCATCATCAATATTCAAAAATTCTAAATGTACCTATGCTCAATAAATCTTTTAAACGTATCATATGGAGGGTTTGTTCCTTGCTAGTGAAATGTTGGAGTAATGGAAGTAATGGCCTCGACAATATCAGCAGCTGACTGGAGTCTTGTTTGAGAGAACAGAGATAGATTAATGCATCTTTCAGGGAGCTGATTCACGTATAGTAAGGTCAATTCATTCCAGCCTGTGAGGAAGATAAGGCTGCCTTTTACTCAGCATTTTTTTGTTATCAGCTTTGTTACTCAAATCTGGGTAAGTCTTTTTTTCTTCTTCTAAGAACACATATTCCCCTCACCGAGAGAAAGACCGAAGCACCGAATACTCGCTGCCAGTTGAAAGACACTTACCAACCACTTCCTCGACACAGTCTGTGTTAAAGTCCTTTATCCACACTGCCGGTCCACTGTAGAGCTGTAGCAAATATTGGCCATTTCCCAGAATTGAATAAAAATGATGAAATACTTAGAGTATAAGCCAGGAAAGGCCAAAAAACAATTTTAGAGTACATATTCCCCCTGTGTGTTACATCCAAATACTTTTACCTAACACAAGTTTGTGGTAGAACTGCTCCAATAAAGTTAGTTTGTAATATTTCTAGTGGGGGCAAAGATTGCAGTTGGACACCATCGCGAGTGGCAGAATTAATCCGTGACATTTTATGAAGTAAGCAGAACTCTGTGGTGCACAGAAATTTGGCCGAAACAGTCTGCCACAACTCTAAAACTGTAAATACTGTTATCTCTCTCTTACACAACAGATGGAACACGATGCGGCTTAATAGAGCACTTCTTCTGCCATCTTGCTGATGAGTTCTGGACTTGATTGTGCAATTGGCAGGGGAAGCAAGGAATAGAGCTAGAGTAACAAGAGTTACTGCGTGCAAGCGGTGAATATGAGATTACTCCAGGTCTGGGGGGAATTCCATTCAGGAGAAATTAGGGGAGCATTGTGTTGGAAGCTCGGGGACCGGGCGGGCTGCTTTGATAAGTCTGGGCCATTCGCGGGGCTCTTTTCCCGAAAGGACCATATCTCTGCTCCTGTGACGAGCCTCATAGAGTCAGCAGCAGACACTCGGAGCAGGAGAAATATCTTAAGCCAAAATAAGGGACGAGCAGGACCGGCAGCCGACATGGATGGAAAAACCCTCAGCAGCATACTAATGACGGAACCACCTCGGGTGGCATGAGGTGCATCTCTTACTTAGATGAAATCACTGCTACCCTGCAATACACAGGGCACAAGGGCCTGCATTAACACTTATTTCCAATATTTATTTATAAAGATTTTTTAATGTGAAAGTTCATTCTTGACTATTATATCTTTTGACAGAAAAATGTTTTTACCTCAGGGCTGTGACTTTGTTATTTGAAATTCTAATTCCCCTTCTAACATGGGGAAAATTGAAATATCCAATCTGACCCAGAGCCTGCCCTGTTGCCAGTGTTGTCAGTAAGCTAGGCTGTTGTTGTCGTCTCTGCTAATGCAAAATGCGGAAAACTAGCAAGTCATGACACCAAAGTGTCTGAGAAGTAATGTGTGGAAGATATGTGTAACATGCAAACGAACAGATTCTGTGTTTGTTTGAGTTCATCTTATTCTACTTACCGACTTACTACTTACTTACTTATTCTTCACTTTTTTTGGTCAAATGTCTTTCCATCGATTAATCAATTTATTTGATTAAGTGAAAAGACTTCATCCAATAACTTGTTTTGTAAGACAAACAAAATGCAAAAATATTAAATTTCAAATGATATAAAACAAAGAAAAGCACACTTGATGGTAAAGAGATTGTCAGAATTGTTTTATTTTGTTTCTGAAATATTTATATGGGCAACATTTCGATCCCAGCTGGAGCAGATGTTTAAATGTGGTCACGCCCATGTATACAGTATCCCTACAGGCTCATAAGCTGTAAGCTGCCCAGGGTGATAAACGCATCAAAGCGATGAACACAGTTAAGAAGAATACAATGAAAACTTTATCAAAAATACATCAATCCTGTGGGGGGCACAGAGACGATAATATGCTATCATCAAACTGAACTGAAGTGTTTCAGCTCTGGATTTAAGTGTGTGATAAAAAGCAGGAGAATCAATTACATTTGGGCTCATGATTTGTTTGATATTCCAGTTTTGTATTTAATATATGCTACCTTCACTCCCACATTATGCAGACGGAAGGAAGCTATCAATATTATTATGAATGTAAAGTCACCCACTGCACCACATGAATGCTGTTTGCTGTGTATGTGTAGGCGGAGCAGCGTGCAGCCCACTCTGAATGTTTCAGGACCTCTGGCCCAGTTTGGACGTTGTAACCTCTGAGCTGCACACACAAGCTCCATATCTAGTGGTTTTTAATTGGATTGTCCATTGCAGGAAACCCAGCACATCGTTTGCATTGTATTAGCAGCCTCAGCTAGTTTAACCACAAAGAAAAACAACAACAACAGCAACAAAAAACACATAGAGTTTCTGCACAGACTGATCAGGTGTGGGAAAGTGTCCTCGTTTCAGACACGATGCCCATCTTTAAATTCATCCATTTCCATCTCATCAACAGAAAAGGGGGGTATTTTTAGCTTGCGCATTGCCTCAAGTGAGAGCATTTCCCGGGTTAGAATGCCCAGAAGTGAACGAAAATAAGCTTTGGCATAGGATCAAAGGCAGAGATATCGTTTTGTTGGGGAAACAGTGCTTGATAGCGATAATGATCTGTGGATCTGCGGCAGGCCGACACGCTGAGCCACACAGTGAGGCGGAGGAGCAGCCCCAGCCCCCGAACCTGTCTGAGGCCAAGAGCGGACTGGTGATTTTGACCCGCGGCTGTAGTGAACTGTAAGAGGACGTGTGTGTGTGTGTGAGTGTGTGTGTGTGTGTGTGTGTGGCTTTGCATTCAGACAAGCGGCGTAACGGCTGCTGAATGGTGCTGTGGCTAAGAGGTGTTTGCAGAGCTCTGTCTCTCTGCTTTGCTAGAGCTCCCACTGGAATCCAGGGGCAAAATGTAGGCCAGGACTAAGGCAGTCAGAGCAGAGCCCAGCCATAAAGCCTGCCACCCCGTTCACAGACGTGTGACGAGTCACATGGCTGCACTGAGTTCACCGCTAATGTGGGATGCATGTTCTCACTTGTTATGGTAGCAGAAATGAGCTGATGACGGCGTGATTATGCTCTTTTTCTCACTGGGATGCATCATCTGGTAGGCGTCAATGCAGTTAATACCTGGGATATTAACAAGAATCATCCGTGTTTCCCTGCATGTGAACATTTTAGACAACTTCTTTAGGTATAGGAAGAGATTGTAGAAAAAAGTGTATATTTTTCAAACTAAGGTGTTAAAAAAAGTATTGGTAACAAATAACACCATATTGGCCCATGCTTTACATAGAATATCTGAGTGTTTTGAGTCTGTTTAAAAGAGAAGTATTAGTATTCATTAACATGTCACTGCACCATTATGACTTTGAGACGGAGCTTATTAATTGCATTTGCTCCTCTCCAGCTGTTGGTTCATCGCTCTCCTCTCGCATCTCCAAAGCGATTCCATCATCGTCCATGCAATCCCGTTGCCATATTGCGCGGGCTACAGACTCCACCTGGCGCAAAGCTTGCCTTGGGCTCAGCTTGTTGATTTAGTGTTGAGACTGTCACATTTCCATGTTGAACACGCTGCTCAGGTATAAGCCACCACCTCCACCGACATGCGTACATTGCTGAGGGCCTGCCTTGAGCTGTCCAAGAGGAGACTCAATTAAAGTGGCCAGCCAGGACAGCTTAAATAATGCAAACTGCACTTGTTTAGGCAGGATACCGCTGAAAGCTGATATCTGGTAAGAAGAGCATTTAGAGGTGTGTGTTGCTAGGTCTTTGGTAGTTTAAATTATTTTTGATACTTGTGCCAATATAACAAAACTGTGCTTTAAAAAAACTTACTCTTACCCTCAAGCTAAAGTTCTCATATATTATGTAGTCTAATCCCAAGCAGCCATTCAAGGACATGAAAAATAAAATGTGCGGAAACAAGACTACAAATTGGCGTTAAATGCTGACTTTCTGTACTTGACATGTTTTAATACTTGGTACTTTAGACACATTTAATTCAGTACCAAAAAATAAATAACAAGGCAGTTTATATTAAATAGCAGATATGAACCTGTGTCATCATATCAACAATATGGCCTCTGCTTTCCTTCCCAGCATCACTTATAGATCCATCTGTAATCATTTTATTGGACGATAACGTGCGCTGTAGTGCCGCCCAAGACAGGATGCAGACAGACTGGGATTACACTGGATTAGTTTGAAAAGCAGAAGAAGAAAACCCCAGACTGTATCAATGTGTTTACTGTGCCTGAGGCCGAGAGACAAAGGGAGATGATGATGGAAAAGCAAGAGAGGGTATGAGTGGGTTGGCAGGGTAGAGAAAGTAAGTCTCTTTCCCCAGGGTTAGGTTATTTGTAAGGAGATTGTACCAAAGTCAGTTACAAAAGGGAAAATGCAATCTGAGGGGAGGGTGATGGGGGGGCGAGCAGAATGGAATGGGAGCTGAAATCAAGGAGAAAAAAAGAGGGGTTATGGGAACTCTGTCGTAGATGTGTTTGTATCTCCCAGGCTACCTTTCACCAAGCTACCTAGTTGTAGAACTAAAACAAGTTTTTTGGAGAGCTTGTTCTGTACTTGCAGGTATGAGTGGTGCATTTCCTCCATGACTAAATCACTGTCATTACTGCTGTGATGAAAGACGAGTGTGATGTCCCACTTTCTGAAAGGATAGAAGTGGTGTAAATTCATTGCTTATTCATTTTTGACACAATGGAAGCTTTCCTAACACATTCAGTAACATCCTTTTGTGATTGTTTTATTTGTGTTTCAGATTCAGTACAGCAGTGGTTCCTGACCTTTTTTATCTGAAGTACCCCCACAGCCTATCAGATGGGCTTAAGTACCCCTTTTTCACACCCCTTTGGTGTTGTTCAGTGGTATTTTTTTGTAGTTTTGGCCAAGTTTGCATTTGTACTGCTGCCATTTAGAGAGACAGAAACTTAATGTTTCAACCGTTTCCAGTATCTTTACTTTGAGCTTTCAGTTGTCTTTCTGCATTCTTAAAGGGAAAATCTGTTACTATTAAAACTGGTCCCTATTTTTGCAACGTGTGGGGTCTAGATGACTAATACTTACCAAAAGGTTTTGAAATTGTCCAGTAGATCTGCCGGCATCCGCAAACAAGCTGCAACGTAATCCTTAGTGAAAAGTGCTTCCATTAAAAGTGCTTGTTTCTGCCACATTTTGTTTAAGTGTCTAACAACATTATGAAAATGATCCCTATAGAGCCATTTGTTAAAAAGATCCTTTTTGTTTACCTGGAAATGTCGCTCAAGGAAAAGTCTCGCTCTGACAAAATGGTCTGTCTCTGTAGGGATTGTTTAGACCCCCAATATTAGAAAAATAGAGCCCAGGTTTAAAAATCCCAGTTACCTTTTAATCAACTTCCAGCTGACTCAGGTTGGTGGAAAACTGAGGAATGTCTCGTGCAGTCAGACTACCATAGTTACCATTGATACCATAACTATAAAGATCAGCATCACACAGATTTGTAATCTCAATTTGATTTTTCTTCTAAACACAAATATGTAGATATATATTATCAAAACATAATTTTTGTTTTTTCAAATTAGCTGAGGTCTCAATTTTCCACGTACCCCCTGGTAACTGCACCACCCCAGTAGTGAACTAAATTACACTATTACAGTTAATATTTGACTTTGGGAGCTTGCTCTGCTTGAAGCAGTCCTTTCTGTGCCCCGGCCTTGATCTCCCCGCGACAGCCACTGCTTCCCTTCCCCTCTTCTTTATTTATGTCGTTTTGTGTGGTTGGCAGCTCTATAGAGTGGATTGCACTGGATTAGCTTCTCCGCCTCCCCAACTGATCCGATCCATTTTGTGTAATCCAACTCAATTTAATTATGTTTATCGTTCCACCTCGCTGGTGCCGAGCAGCAGCAGCAGCAGCAGCACACCTCTACCAAGATAAACCCGGGGACCTTGTGCCTTTTTGCTGGCAGAGTGTCTGCCTGAGCCTGTTGCTTTATAAACAGATGGTGTAAGTCACCTATACTCTCAGTAAATACTGTGTTGGGTACAATATTATGATTCAGAGCTCCCCACAAACATCACTGTGACATGGAAAAAAATATCCAAGGTTGAAGATCATAACCTCAATTTTTTTCCGTTTTGTTATGGTAATTTGTACAGTTTAGCAGGCTGTGCATCCCTCGCCCCCTCTGATGTTGCGAGAATTACTGTGCCCACTATGTACACAGTCTTCTTTATTACTTCTGTGAGTCTAATCCTTGGCATTAGATATCAAAAGCTCACAATAAAAGCCCCAAAAAAAAAGAAAAAGAAAGAGGTTTTTAAAGCACTCTCTAGTCAGTGGGCACAGTTCAAGGGCTCACAGATAGCTTGATCATGTTGAAAATCTGACTTTTTATTCTCTGTGAATGTAGCAATTGTACAGCAAATGGCATAACATTTTGTTGCAGGATAAATGTATTCATGGCATTTGGGTACTGATCTCAGAATTTCTATATTGGCAAGAAATCCAGTCTCAAGATACTCACAGTGTCAGTGTGGTTGAATGCACTGAGCAGCAGATGTTACACAGCCTGTACTGTAGTGAGGATCAAAAGAAAGAATAGACCCTGCTGTGTTTTCTGTCCTGAATTAGTATGAAGTTGGGGAGTTGTGCTGCACTCTCTTCTGAGGGAGTCTGGCTCTACTACAGCACACAAAGAATCTCAGACGATCGACATTCACATTTTGTATGTTATGCAGAACATGCATATTGCAAAAAAACAACAACCAAAACAACCACATTAAACAGAACAACATTACATTCCTGTCACCATAAATAAACGTCAACTGTCATTTTTGATATAATAGAAGAAAACAAAACATTTCCAAATGTCATTGTTCTTTCAAGTAACCAGTAACAGCATTAATCTTCTTCGGTGCGTATCAGTGTCTGTGTTTGATTGACAGCAGCTGGAAGGCTGAGCCCAAGCAGGGAACGAGAGACAAAGTAAACAAACCCGCGCTGTAGCCTACATGGTATGGGCAGACAGCGTGATGTTAGCGGTGGTACTGAAGAGTAAGGACCATGTAACCAGACCTTACTGACATTTGCAGGTACGTTTAAATGCTGCTGCAGCTGAGCGGCACGTTAGCTTTCTGACATTAGTGGTGCACTTTTCCTTAGTGAGTGTTTGCTTGGTTGCTCGTTCAACAAGCTGCGGTGCAGGACAAGACGTGTGTAAATGTTGCCTGTTGACCCTCCGCTCTGTCTATGATAGAACACTGACCTGTGTGCAAACTTCACTTTATTCTCCACTTTTAAGTATTAAATGTCCACCTTTTGAAACCCAGAAATAGAGGCACAGCCTTTGGTGGCGGTGGGCATTAATCTTTAATGAGCAGGGGCGGTGGGATATCAGTAAATGAAAGTTAAGTGCGTTTTCTGGGTTTTTGGAGCAGGAAAAAGTTATCTCGTAATGCACCGAGAGAGGAGGAGAGACGGATGCTCATTTACCACCAGTGCCAAGAGACCTTTCCTTGTGTCCTGCTGGGCTGCTTGCCTCGCTGTGTCCCCCCCGTCTCTATTTTAAGAGCCTGATATTAAAGCCTAACTGTGTTCAGAGTTTCTGGGGACATCTCCCTCGGTTTCTTGTGCAGTTTTTTTTATCATACAGCATGCCAACAAAATCATTAAATACAGAATACGATGCAAAGCAAAATATGTATGTTATTATTTTAGAGTGGTGTTTTTTTTAATAGACATACTGAATGATCTCATCACCTCATTTCCATTACTGACCAGATGCAGCATGTATATAGTTTTTTTGTCAGCCTGTTAACATGTTGCTGCTGTTGCAATTGGCTGTAAAACATTCATTAAGTCTTACAGGCAAACCATAAACATGGGGTCAATTCAGGATATACGACCCTCATAACAAGCACAGTTATCCAATCTCTCCTCGGTAATAAAACCATACTGTTACTGCTGTCTGTCTGACACTCCAGCTGATGGCTCGCATGTGCTTTTTTTCTGTGTTATTTGGCAGCACTTCCTGTTAAAGTTTGCCTTCGTCTTTTTCCAATAAGAGCCTTGTTAATGTCTGACCTGGAAGTGGATCTCTTGTCTGTATGCTTGTTAAATCTCCGTATCTCTGTGGCCATCATTAGTTCCCAGAAAATGATTGCAGCCTCTGTGGAGTCCATGTTTTTTTTGTATGCCCTCTGTAAGACAAAGGCCTTGCAGCATACTGTGAGGTGTGCACTGCTCTCACAAACCTTTATTTAAAAAGGGACGGATGTGCTGCAAGCAGAAGTTAAATCGTCAGAACCATAAAGCTATAGTTTCTTGTTATTTGCATGTTGCTTAATAATGGTGATATAGTGATTTTTGTAAAATAGGAACTTATATAGTATTTTTCCAAAAGAATTGTGTCAAATAAAACTGATGACAGATGAGGCAGCTGCTTCATTTGAATCTATTAAATGACACTTAATTCTAGGAAAAAGAGGGAAACACTTTTTCTTCTACAAATTCTACAAGTGATAGTTATGAATGGGAATCAATGGTGAAATAGTGTTAAACAGTACTTTGTGCATTGTCAACATAATTTTAAAGTGAACATATAGTTTCATTTTTACAATAAGAGGTAAGAGTAAATAGTGCATTTGTTGCACTTTGTTGTGGGACTATTTTCAGCTGCGGATTCATCCACTTGGCACAAGCAGGACGGTGTGTGTGTGTGTGTGTGCGTGTTCATGGTAATGAAGGAACCCAGTGTGGCTCATTGATGTGCTTGTAATAGTTTTTGGACAACAATGGAGCTCTATGGCACAGAGGAATACTTTTCAGTAGGATTAATTAATTTATCCTTTTGGTCTCTCCATGGAATTTGTTGTCAAAAATGTAATTATTTATATAAAATAGAACACTGCCGACCATCTTGAATAAATTACTCAAGATGGATTTTAGGACTTCACAATGGGCAAAACAACACATTAAGATGTATGTCACTAAGGGGAACTCCAATCACTGCAGCTGCAGCTTTTTATTAGGCAGCTCCTTCATTAGTGACGGGATCACAAGTATCGCCGCTCAATTCTTTTCTGTCATATGTAATGGATCTCTGGCAAAGATGATCATAATTACAGCGAGCATGCAGTCCACACAGCCAGCGCCTCCTGTGCTGCAGTGTCGATGGGAGGCTGCAAGAGTTGAATGGATAGAAATCAAGTTTATAGATCTGTGGTTCACGTGCACCCTCCCCTCGACCTGCGGGCCAGGGTTTTAATTGCTGTCTGACCAGGGTTGGTTCTGTGTGAAGATGGGCTGCGCTGATATTAGGAGCGGGGGAAAGGAATGGTTTTCTTTCTCTGTGGTTGTTGTATTGACAGCTTCTCATGCTGGAGGAGCTGATAAGAACACAGGATCCAGGGAGACACCCTGAGGAGTGGATTGCATGTCAGGGGGGGCTAGTGAGCCTCAGAGGTCCTGCGTCAAATCCGACGTCTTGAGGGCACAGAAGCAGGATGAAATCTAACAGTCCACAGCTGATGGAGCTGATGCCAGAGGAGGTGGCATGCATAAGCAAAGAGCCTGTAACCTTGTAGCATAAATGAAACAGCTGCATGCACGAGGAGCATCGTATTCAAAATCAATGAGGGAAAGTGCATTGATTTACAAAACAAAACACAAACACAGGGGACCTTGCTGCATTGACTGTTAGGTCACTGCTTTATTTACAGACACAGACACAAAGTATTTTATTAAATATTATAAAATATATATCATATTTATTTTACTTGTATACTGTCATTAGCTTTTCAAACAATTAAACATAATTAGGTGTTTGGTAATTAAACATTATTAACTGTAGAATGTGTTAGCACTGCAAGAAATGATAGAATCTGATGTGTCTGGCATAATTAGTTAAAATGTTTTGCCATTGTTTTATCGTTTGTACCATTGTTGATCTTTGAGTTTGACCATGTTTACGCCAAAAGCCATATTTAGTGTTCAAGTTTACTTCTTTCAGGGTGGAAACGCCTCCAAAACAGCCTTTTGACACCAAACTCTATGACACATGAAAAATAATTTTCTGAACAATTTTGATAAAAAATATATGACATGAAGATAATGAAATTTCACTGTGGACTATTCAGAGCAGTTGGGGAGGAACTGGCATGTCTCGGAGCAGGATCACATCACCGATCAATATATGATGTGTAACAAAAGCCAAATATCGGGGCACACTAATACACGTATCTAACTCTCGTGTAAAGTGACATCACTCCGAGCACTTGACTTATTGCTCCGTTTACTCCCTTACGTGATGCCTTTGAGAAGCTATGGTGCTTTAGGACAAATTGCACTTTATGTGCCGTAGATCTCTCTGTCAGAAGTACATTACCCCTGCTGAGCTCCTCTGGTCTTCCAGAGAGAGATAATTGTGAACCCTGCTGAGAGGGAAGAGCCCAACATACAGGAGTCGCCCTCTGTTCGTCACACGGCACTTGTTTAAAGCCTCTTCCTTCAGATTTAAAGTGAAAGTCCTGGGCTCATTCCTGGGATGTTTTTCTGTTATCCCCTCACTTTTTTGGAAGTTGTTACAGTTAGCAGCAAGGGCCCTCAGCACATTTCCAATTCAGTTATCCCACAGGTTTACAGAATGCAGAAATGAAGGTCTGGGCTTCAAAATTGTTTTTCAATTGATAAAAAATTGTTGATTTTTGAATGTGATCAAAATGTGCCCATATCAGAATTATCTGTGTGCAATAAAGCATATTTGCTTCATTTGTCAAAAACACAATGCAAAATTAACATTTTCTTTTTTGGTGAAATCCAAATACGCATCGCTCCCTGTGTTTCTTTCTTCTGTATTCATGAAACACAGCCAATTACCTGAGTAAGAAAAGTGCCCTGATAGATTTTGGTGCATTTTTATTTTTCATTAGGCCCATATTTACAAAAAAAGCCATTTATTCTTAACCTCCAATTTAGCATGAGGAAGGAATTGGATTTTATGTGCCTAAACCCTCTCAATGGATGTAGGTGCATTTTTTACAGTTTCCCTCTAACAGATAAAAGTTGAATTCATAAGCAATAAAATGCACTCAATACACATAGGGGAATCGCTGATGACCTTACTTGGGCTGGATGGTCTAGCTAATCAGATTTGTTACTGTTACACTACGTTTTAGCATTTACCCTTAACCTCATCATATACTTGTTGCCGCTTGAACAAAATTTGCTACCTTTTAAAGTGTCATCTTTTTCTTCTCAGAGCACTAGTAGAAGCTCAGTTACCACATATTTCAGCAGTAAATAATTACTATGGTGTCATCTGAGTCATAGCTAGTTACTAAGCAGCAGTGTTGGAAAGCTTACTTTTGAAATGTAATAGGTTACAGATTACAAGTTACCCTGTGTCCCCCAGTGTAGCCTAACATATGCATGTTGTTATTATGAAATAAAGTGATATTCTATATAGAATACGGTTTACACCCAATGATCAATCATGTTAATGTGTGTTTTATATTAAATATATTTTGGAGAAGTCAAATCACATCCAGGCCAAACCACAAGTAATATACT
>JAVQJL010100733.1:0-26150 GCA_036024295.1 Nannoperca obscura | reverse complement strand
GAAGCCAGCGTCCGATCGTAAAAGGCTGTGACCAATCATATGTAGGTAAACAATGACTGCCTGGCTCCGCCCACGTACTGACAAAAAGAAAAACTCCTCGCGAGCGAGCAGGTGACAGTTTCGCGAGTAGGAGAGCAGTGACTGTGCTCGTGCACGACTTCAGATGCTGTTTAAGCGCTCGCAGAAATAAATCACGCGCGCGAGCATGTAATTTGCGCGCGTGCTTTATGGCAGCGATATGCCGTCATAGAGCAGCTCATTTAAGCACACACACACACACACACGCACACACACGCGGAGTGCAGCCTGCAGTGGGTTTCTATCTATGGGATGAAATTAGGTTCTGTATCCAGAAAATGTGAATTTGTGTGCACATTTTTTTTTTTTACAAAATCATATTTACATTTGTAGATGTTATTACACACAAGTAAATAATATTTCCACTACTTTGACTCCGCAGGATTGTCACCTCAATGTGAATCAGATATAAAAAACTAGAACATGAAGTCTTTGTGTACAGAATCATGACCAGAGTTGTGCTCATTAATATCAGCCCAGTATCCCCATGAATTCCATCCATGTTGGAGGATTTCACACCTCACAATTTACGTCCAGGGTCAATGTCAAGTGCCAGTGCAGGAAGAAGTGCGTCCTGTATGTTGCGATGTTAAGTGAGGTCGCAGTGGTGGATTGACGTGTAGCACATCAAACCTTAAAGCAGGAGAACGGTGTTCGTGTCCCATTACAGACCTGCAACTAACAATGCCATATTACAGTAACCACTGTCTTTCCCTAACTCTAACCATCTGGTTTAGGTTGTTTATTTACTATAACCAAAGTCTTTCCCCAACTGTTTTGAAGATTTATCGGATTTATTGGATAGAAATGTGGATCGTGCCGAAATTGGGCGTGGCCTATACAGATTCATCCAGGAGGGGAAAAAAGCCCACCTGTTTCTTTCCATTGAATTCCATTAAAATGTATTTATAATGTTTTAAGATATCCTACTAAATAACAAATAGACCAACAAATGTGGAAGGATGTGAAATTGTTGACTTGATTGTTTGGGAAATACACAAACTGAAGTGTCACAAATTTTAAAAAAGAAATAAAGAAGTGATGTCTTCGTGTTTTGCCCAAGTCTGGTGTCACTGTATTGGATACGAGTTACATTGTAGAGAAAACGTTGACAGGTGGGCAGAGAAGTGCATGCTGTGCTACAGTGTCATGGTGGTAGGTAAGAGGCTTGTGATCTACCGATGTGAAGATCAGAAAGCAAATAAAAAACTATACAACATAGTATATAAGATCGAAACTGTATAACAGCACAAAGTTTATACATTTCTAAACCCTCTCTCTTTCTCTTCCTCCTCCTCTCTTTCCTGTTTTCCCTAGATATCCCTCTCTTTCCCTCAGAGTCAGAGATTAGTGTGTAATTACATGGGAGATCAGCAAAAAACGAGGGGGGGAAAAAAGGGGGTATAGTATATTTTAACAAGGCGGTCGAGGAGGAGTGGCGATGGGGGAGGAGGTGGCGCAGACCTCGTCACGGGCCGACTGATTGTCTGCTTTTAATCCTCAACCTCATTATCACCTCCAGGTCCGGCAGTGGCAGTAAATGAATCTATCTGCCGAGTGTCAAATCTTCACACCTTCACCCTGGTAATCACCCCAAGGTGCAAATACAGAAGATGGATAGAACCAGAGAAATGAAGGGAGGGAGGGAGGGAGGGAGGGAGAGTACATGACCCCTGTATTTCATCAACAAAATCTCCTCATTTCATAATTAAGAAAAGCTACATGATGTTGTTTGGTTGGTAATTAACGCTGATTAAATATTCAGCTTCTTTAAGGTCAAACCAGCTTCAAAATGTATAGATTTGGTACATATGGGAACTGAAGGGCCATTACTGCTGTCATTAAAAACCTCATATCTCAAAATTTGACATTTTTCTTTCCCCCCCATATTTATCTATTTATTTTGACTTTGAAACCTCTCCAAGAGCAAAGGCAAGGTTTCAAAAACACAACAAAAATAACACATACAATTTAAAAAAGATGTTAAAATGCTGTGTAAATATGCAGTATATTATAATTTGTTTTCTGTCAACTGTTTTGTTATTCCAACAGTATAAAATGTCGTGTTTGCATACTGAACATTATCAGAAAGAGATTTTCATTATTTTATTATATTTTCTATATTCATCAGGGGATATTAAAATAATTGCATTTTAAAACATGCAATTATTTCAATAAAAATATATATGCTGAAATATGAACTTTTTGTGCTTGTGCAAAAACTGCCCCTAATAAGACCTTACAAATCCAAAATGATCTTTCCACCTCCCACTATCACTATAATATATCAAATAAACATAATACTTGGAAAAATTTGACACACTAAATAAATCAGGTACAGTAGTAATTAGTGACATTTCACACCTGGAAAAGCAACAAGGACATTTGTGTAACTGTTAAAAAGGTGCTAATAAAAAAAAAGGGAAAAACACTGTTTGGTTCAGTGTCACTGATGTAATATTGCTGTGTAAGATCACATTCTGTGTGAAAAGATGATTCAAATGCAGGACAACCACAAAACTGCTTTTTTATTTGATGTTAGTCAGAAGTTCCTGGATAAATATCTGTAAAGTGGTGAGCCTCAATCTAAAAGCTTGAATACTATTATACTTTTATTTAACTGATAGCTTCCAGTGTATTTGCCTTATTAAGTTTAAGTTGGCAGTCGCTCAATATTCCTTTCTTTGGTTAAAAACACACTTATTGCAGACTCGATAAGACGCGCTGCACTTTGCTCCCATTGCCACTGAAGTTCCTGAGAAAGAGCTTCCAGCTGCAGGAAAATGACTCCCATGATAAGTTGTAATATACTTCCAATGGACACGAGCCCTTTGGACAAATCCAACAAAATCCATGCTACCTTGAAAAACTATAATCATGCATTATTGAATTGGCAAGGATAGTGTGTAATAGAGAGATCCTAAACCCATTCCCCCTTTTGAATTTTTAATTGGATTCAAATAACAGACAGAATAATTTTCTTAAAATATCTCAATCATTTTTCACAAAGGCTTAAAATGGGGTAAAACAACAGAGATGCGGGTCTGTGTGTCCGTGTGTCCGTGATGGAGATCTGGAAAGGGATCTTTTGAGTGAGACAAACAAACCCGAAACAGGATAACTGACTGCCCGACCCCCTCTTTGTTTCATCAAATAATTCACAGTCGCTAACTTTACAGTCTCTCCTTCTTGTTGGCATTTCTCCAACATGGGTGGCACATCCGTCGTAACCATCGGTAACCATTATACAACTGGGTTTATTTGCAAGACCCCTTTAATTCACTTTGAATCATTTCGCCGCCATATCTGCATGTTCGAGCAACAAGCAGCAGGAGGACAGTTGGCTAAATGTTGCACTAAAGCCAGGGTAAAATATGATAATGAGTACAAATGGGATTATTAGGAGGCTGTGTGTCATCAGCCTGACTGATCCATGATGTCAAACTAGCCAAGCAAATTCAATTAGGCCCGCAATTACTCCCTGGCGCTAGTGGAGACGTATTGGAGACGTTAAATATTGATGGAAACATAGATGCCACATTTGTTCATCTCCAAAGGTGAACGCATCTCCTCAAGGTAATCACACATGCTAAATGTGAAGCCCGTCCATTCGTCACGCTGAGCTCCAGAGCAGCTACACTGTCATGAAGAGACGACGCAGAGCTTCTGCAAACACACACTGCAGATTCGTTCAGACGGTGAGTAGTGTCTGGTTTGACTTTTTAAAAATAGAGATTTATTTCTATCGTGGGCGTGGGTTTAAAAATAAGAAGAGGGAACGTTAAAGTCATTCTAGGACGCTGAAGATTACTCAGCCTAATCAGCACATACACCTCCACCTGAGAAGAACTAAAGGGTGTTTATCTTGACCAACGACCAGCACCAACATCAGCTGTAAAGGCGGAGGAGTTTAGGGCCACTCTGATCTCTGAATTTGTGTGAACAGCTGCATGCTTTATCACAAACATACAGCCACAGGAAGACAAGTGATCAGACACTGCAGCTATACGTAACATTCATTTTGGAGTTAATATATATAAATATATATTTTGCAATATAAGAAATTTTAGGATACAGATTGCAGATTGGCAGACAGGGTTTGTATTTTTATAATCCCTTTTTTTCACTCCTTGAGAAAAGATTGCAAGTGAAACAAGAATATAATAACGAGTTCAGATGGGACGTCATACATCATTTATTGTCACCTAATACAGTGGGTCATAATGTATAATTAGAAAGGGATGCTGGACTAATCAGGCTGTTATGTATTTACTAAGCCTGACTAAGTTAGTTCCTTTATGGTTTGATGGAAACCTGAAGGGTTAAAACGTTACCAGACACAAACTTACCTGCTGTTAAACTTCTCAGGATGTTTCTCCCTCATAACATGGAAACGATGTGCAATGGAGGCATCCTGAAAGAGAGAATCCGATCTTTAGTTCAGGAACCGCAAGCAATGTTTAATCTTGTACAATTATATTGTAAAAGTTCTGCAAGTGATTCTCGTCTCCTCGGACTTAAAGCCTGCAGTATTGCCCTCCTCCTCCAATTTTCCACGACGGTCGGGAACAAAGTGAACTTAAGAGCTCCTGTTGCAGCTCAGTTTTCAGTTTAGAAATATGACAATTCTGGCATTACATTATATCCTGCGGACAGTTTGAGATCCTTACATCTTTGCATGCAGATATTACCTTTACATCCAATGCAACCTCTACCTCTTTAACTTCCCCGATACCATGTGTATATTTCTATAAGGTGAAAGAAGCTGTGTGCAGGAGGTGGCAGCGGGGTTGAGCCCGGGATGGAGAGGTATTGACAGAAACCCTGATGAACAGCACGCTGTCTCCACACAGGCTAATTAATTAAACACACATTGTGAGTAATCACAGCTCCCAGCTAACCTACTGGATGCTGCCGACACCATGGCAACCAAGTTGTTTTCTCTCTCCCTTCCTCCACCTCTCGTCTCTCTCTCTCTCTCTCTCTCTCTCTCTGTCTCTGTATGTCAGTCTCGACCCTTCTCTCACCCTTAACGACTTTCCCATCTCTCTCTCTCGCTCGCTCGCTCTGTGGCCTGGGGCAAAAAGTACAGACTCATTGGAGCTCTTGGTGTTAAAGCGATGCAGTTCATGTTACATATGCTAGTGTGGTGTGACTGACGGAGACACTCCACCAGGATATTAACACCATCTCTGTCGGGTACGGCTGTTTCCCAGTGTTTAAGCGTGAACTTACAGAATAAGGTATATTTAGATAAAACACATATGATACAGACAAGAGACCAAAAATTCCTTTAAGTTGAGATGCAGAACACGTCTTATTTACATGTGATCTGTGTATCTGGCGTATAAACGCATGTTAAAAGGTGGTGTAAAGGCGTGCAGACTGCATGGAGGTGGCTCTACTGCAGGTCTGAACTGCACTGAGAGTTTATGCTGCTGGAAGCTTTTTGTGTTGTTACACTGTTTATTGAATTGTCCCAGTAAAACTGTTGAATTCTTCCAGACGGCTGCTCAGTCAGCCATGTTTGTTAGTTTGTCTTAATTCAGCCTTATTTCACATTAGTCCTACTTAAAGATCAGCCACAAACAAGACAGCTATTGAGCTTTTTAGACGACTGCTGGAAGTTTGACTTTTAGTTTGATCCACGTCATCCTCACAGTCTATCTTTGTGACCTGGCCCCTGATATCAGCCAGGTTTAAAGGCAAATTCATAAAGAGTTACTTAACACCGGGATGTTTCACTGCCCTTTCTGGTTGCAAGTTTCCAGCCTATTTCACTTCTGACCACTTCCGTTGCATCTGTAATCCCACCCAACAGTGAGGTCACAGGGTCCTGGAGTATACATGTACATTATAGCAGCACGGTCAGAAGTTAAACCACCGGAGGTCAGCAAAGACCTTTACGTTTAGAGGTTTTATGGAGGTGTTACTCCTAAAAAACAAGTTTAAAGGTCACCTGGCTTCACCTCTTCCTGCAATCTCAGGCGAGTCCAGCAAAAAGCTCCAATCTGCTAATGGCCAGTATGACCAGGAGGGACGATGACAGCAAACAAAACCACCTTCAACGTACATACGGTGCCAACTGTTTTAAAACAGACCTGAAAACTGTGTCAGAAAAATCACAAACTCTGAGGCTAAATATGCTCATGAAGAGATAACAAGAGCTCATCAATACCAAGTGATCAGATATCATTAATATGTATCCAGATACAGATTGCATCTCTTTAGCAGGTGTTAATGGTGTCAGAATGCCAAAGCAGGAATTAAGTATTAGTCAAGCATCATATTTATCAGGTATATAGAAGTTAAGAAGCTTTAATGATTATTTGATTCTGCTTTAATAAAAGTTGAATTTCTGTAGAGTTAAACGAAAATGTCGAGTGTAAATAAGGTTCGTTTTGGATTTAATAAACCTGCGTGTTGACTATTCAAATGTTTAGCAAGAAGATAAAACGGCTGCATGAGTAGTAACTTCTTAATATACTCACATATGATACCTTTGGAACAAGGTGTTTGATATAAATGATCAACACGAAAACAAACTAAAAAGATGCACTTTGCAGAGAACCTCGATTCAAGAAAGGAACTTCTTTTAATTGAACTTCTAAGTCGGTGCCAGCAGACGAACGCTGCCAAGGTTTGTGAGAAACAGACCAAACTCAGACAAACACAGCAAACTTGTCCGGCTCTGAAAGCATCTCAGGAAAGAGTGAGAGAAAGTTGCAGTAAACTTTTTGGGCTTGTTCCTCCTGAAAAGCCCCCCCTCCCACCCCCACTTCCACTGAAGCAATCTGTTTTTGACCCACTCCATTTTTGAGTGGCACTACTGAAACAGCACATACAGGGAGGACCCCCTGCTAGCTCTCTGTACAGAAATTTAGAAGAAGCCAAAAGAGAGAAGAAAAAAAAAAATCAATGGAGCTTCTCTTGATGTTTCTTCAGGACGCTGTAAGCAGAAGACCAAAAGAATTCTTCCAAGATCCCCGCAGGCTCACCTCACGCTTCCAACGCGAGCCAGAAAGGGTGAGATGATGGATATATCTGAGAGATTGTAACTTGATTTTCTTACAAACAGGACAATAGCTGCAGACAAGAGAGCAAAAGCGAGGAGCGGTTGTCTCCCCTTTGGTTTGGGGTCTATTATCTGAGATCTGTACAAGTGGAGCTGCGGCTTTTGCAACAGTAAACAGCAATTTCAAGCAACCAGGGGTGGATAAAGCACTTTGTCATGCTACACTGATGCAGCATGTAGCGGGCTAACACTGCCATGTACAATTACACAAAACTGATGAAACTCTACCGATATTTTAAACAAAAACTTAACTCATATATTTAGTTTTTAATCCCAATGTGCATGGAATCATTCATTGGGATCAGTGGTTCACAACGTTCTTGACTTATGGTCCTGTAAAACAAAACCCTTGCTGTGGTGTGGACATTGTTTGGAATAAATTGGAACTAGATTCAGATTGTTTAGAAAACCCCGACAGGAAGAACGTATTTTAAAGAAAGAAATTAGACAAAATCATAAAAAATAGTCACATTTATCCTGGGACCAGATTGTGAACCAGGGATTTAATCCGAATGTAGTAAAACCAGAACACAATATGTCCATCGTATCATCGAGGTTCGATTCCGCCAAAAGTCAAATATACTTTAAATTATTTTTGTCCAGTTCCAAACAGCAAATATCTTGTTTTTTGTCCTCGAGAGGTTTAACTTGTCACCTTGCTGCAGTGACGTAGAGGTGTACTGTGTCTGTGCGCTCTGACATCATATATAGTATAAATTAAGATTATTATTAAAGGTCATTGTTGACCTTGGAAACAGAAGTGGAGAAAACAATCTCACTACGGGATCCATTCAGTAGCTCCTCTGGAGCTTTTAATCATATCACATGATCTTCATCAGCAGAGAGAGTTTGTTTTTACCATTTGGCTTATTCTTGAGAATAACTTCATCTGTGGATGAAGATCACTTAATATAACTGAGAGCTCCAGAACTAAATGGACCTTGTTGTGAGTTTCAACTGGTCAAGAATTAACTCTTGTCCAGCAAGCATGGATGAAAAGTCCTCCAGGAACTCCACCTGCTGATGAAGATCATGTGATACGACTGAAAGCTTCAGGATATGTACTGAATGGACCTTGTGGTGAGTACAACTATATATTTTGAAAACATCAGCCTTATTGTGTATTTGAACGCGTGTCCACACTTTCACATCTCCAAGCCTTGACCCCCTCGCGGCAGTGGGACGTCGTCAGCTTACTCACTCTCTCTCCCTTTAGCCGCCCTCAAATAATTACCAATGTAAAAATCTGGCACCCAAATTAATACAGGACATGTGTAATGTCCTCTCATAGCTCAAAGTTTAGTCCAATTATGAGTGGGCCCCAGCGGTTTGATGTGCCTTTCACTACGGGGGAGAGTAATGGCTGTGACAGGAGCGCTGGGGTCATTAGGGCGACTGACTGCATTATGGTAGTGGAGCGCGCTCAGTGATTAGTTCTGTCTCTCACCCCTGGCCCTGATTGAGATCATTACACTTCACGTCACTTCCACATCCTCCCAAAGGGATGGCGCCATTAATTCTCAATCCAACTGGGCCGTGGCAGAAGGTTAGGTTGAAAAAGAAAAAGAAAATCTTTTTTTTTTAAAGAATCACCTGGATTCTTGGAAAATGAAAGTTGTACCGAGGATGTTTCGGTTTGTTCGTCATCAGCTGTCACAAGTGATCTGACTGTGAACAGTCGGTCAAATCCAAGTTTAAAAAGAACGTGACTTCAGGCGGCGCTCAGCGTCCGCGGTCGCTGCGACTGCTGATCTTTTGATTTCGACAGTGTCATTACAGAAACAATCTGCTCTTCATCTGCATAATCTCTGGGGTAATTATGAGCTTGACTTGTCGCATAATCTTTATTGTAATTTTTGTATTTTTATTCAACGGAAAGCAAAAAAAATTTGATGCACAAAATATTATATTACACTCAAATCCATAGAGAGCTCAAAGTCTTCTTAATCCCCCACAAACAACTTCATTTGTCATCATCACGCCTGCTGGGTGCTAATCCCGCTAACAGAGCAAAGACAACAGGGGTTAATATGACTTTATGCTTTCTGTTCTCACAGAGTTTGGTTCAGCAAGAAGGAAACAACCCGTCCCACTGAAACAGCAAAACCTCTGCACCCAGACTCAGATATCACTGTTTCTGGTCGTCTCGAGGTCCAACTTAAAAAAAAAAGGTACAATGTGAAGTTTCCTAGTAAACAAACCATTAATTGTGTGTATCCTGGAGGAGAACAACATTTCCTCCTTGTAAAACATTTGCAGAGCTTTTCAACATTTCTAAACCAGTAGTCTTTTCCCACCAGTATCAGAAAGGTTTGAGGGGGAGTGTCGGCTAAGACCACTACGTGTAAGCTCCAAAGCTATGCTGTAACCCCCTAAAGCGTGGCCAAAAACCCCCTCACGTCTGATGAGTTTGGCCTGGTTGTGCTTTATGTAGCTTCCATCAATGCAGAAACCCATCCAGCCAAATCAGGTGAAACTGTACTGCATCCTACAACTGGCAAATAGAAGGTTCGAAGATGTTAGAGACTATTCAGGGGGGAAACGTCGTTCATACACCGCAAAAGAATGCAAACGTTATCATTTCCCATTTGCTGGTCTTTCTTACACTTTTCTTTTGCTTCTTCTTAAAACTCTCTCTCCCTTGTTAAGTGATCTGCCTTTTGCACAAGTCATTTAGGCACCCACTCATTTTGTGATTTTAATGCTGTGTAAATAAAGTTGGCTTGACAGTGCAGCCCAGTCACAGCAAAGCCAGAAAATCCACATGAAGATCACTGCGTTAAACAAAAGATGACCTTGTTATGTGGTTTTTTTTACATTTATAACATGAAAATGAATGCACTTAAACATTAGGATGAATGTTCAGAGATTTCTTTCACTTCCCCCCTGTTCACGTCACCATATGTTCCACACTGTAGACAGATGACGGCCATTATTCTCCTCTATCACAATGTTAACAAGACCTGTCCTCTAATATCCTCTAACATGGTCATTAGGGGCCCAGGCTGGAGGTGTTATTCAACTAACATTTGTGAGGCCATGCATCACTTATGTCCCTGCCACAGTCTGTCCGAGTCCCACAACATGGAGTGGCTCCCTCCTCTACCACCTGCAAATGTCAATTACCATATTTCCCCCTGACATTTATCAGTAATGGCTAACATGAGCTACGTGAAATCAGTGTCATTATGGTGGAGATGGACAGGGGGTGGGGGGGTGGGTGCTGATGGAGGCCCAACACCATGCAGATACACAACAAGGCTTGTTTGTCAATCAGAGGCGGTTGAGGTTAGAGCACATCTCAATAAAGGCCTAACTAGAATGTGGTCAACACAAATAAATGGAGTGATTATGCTGATACTGCAGGTGCGGTGTATTGTTTTATTCTAATCCAACCTTTAATAACAGAACCCAGAATTATTGACAGAGGGAATTTAATTTTCTGTTCGACAGTCCGTCCTCCTGTGGCTTCTGTCTTTGTTCTGTTGAAGTTTGTATTTGGGTTGAGCTGTTTATCAACGGCACCTTCTGCTGCTTTTTGTAAAACCTGGGCCCTAGTTTTTATTTTTACAAATTTGGGGGCCTAAATTACTTTTAGTCAAAAGTTTTGGAATTGGTCCAGTAGATCGCCTCGAACGGGCTGCAACAGCTGCAGCATAATCATTTGGGGCATTGACACCTGTGAAAAGTCCGTCCACTAAAAGTGATCATTTTGTTCCATTGACTCTGGCTCAGATTGTCTGGCAACATTATGGAAAGGATCCTTACAGAGTCGAACCTTTCTGTTAAAGATCCTTTTTGTTTAACCAGGAACAGAAGTGCTGCTCGGTCTGTCTCTGCAGGGATCCTTTCCATAATCATTTAGACAACAAAACTTGTAAAAATAGAGCTCAGGTTTAAAAAATACCAGTTTCCCTTTAACTGCGGTGTGGAAGGTTTAAAAAGCTTCTTCCTCCAGGAGTGCACAGCTGTGCCGTCACTGTGACCCTGCAGACACAGTGTGATGTGTCACGTGGTTACTGTGGATCCTGTGGATCCTGTGGATCTGGTGGCATCGTTATGACCTGATACCAGTCTGCTTTAACAGATCCTGCTAAAAACAAAAGGTATAAGATACCAACAGGTGAAATCTGGCACTAAGTGTAAAAAATATGAATAGGCTTTTGCAAGAAGGGGCACTGCTTGATGGAACAACCATTAAGATTTTAAGTAACATAAGGAGGTCAATAATCACATTCTGTGTGCTTTTATATTAGCAGGAAATAAACACTAAGATGTTACTGTATAGCAGCAAAGTAAAAGATAATAGACCTCTGCCTGTATTTACATATAACTGGATTTTAAAGATTGGACAAAACTAGTACTTCTTTGTAATCAGGCTTTTCATTTGGGGTGATTCCGCCTGGTTATTGTTTTATTTTTATATATTATTATCTTTGATAGTTACTTTTTTTTTCTGTTGGTTTTATTGATACTGTTTTTGTTGTTGTCACATTTAGTGTAAAATGTATACAAAGATCTTTTGGGTGCAGAGACTAAACTGTTTAACTTGGGAGTCGATCACATTTGATTCACTATTGTCCTGGTGAGGTTGCTAGGCAACGCCTGTCAATCGCCTCGCCGCTACACACAACAGCAGCCAAAAGGTTATTTACCTAAAAAAGCATTAACTGTAAATATTTCTTCTTTGCAGCAGGAAACACAACAAGGAGGTGTGAGCCTATATTAAAGACTTTTTTACAATACTCTTGTCTATGAAGCAATAACACGTTCCAGTTTTCTGAGTTTAAGGCAAAAAAACGGAGTATTTTTTAATGGAAACCTTTAACAGTAAAGTGTGAACCACTGAACTCATAAAGGAGCCGTATGAAGAGGTGTGATCTTTGCATTTGTCCACAAACTGAATGATAAGAATGTTAATGGTCCCACTGTTCACTCTCTCTGCCGCCTCATGAGCACTGACTGAAGTCCGACTCACCACTCCGATGGAGAAGTAGTTGTTTACAATGCTGTAAGGCACCGGGTCCCCGCGCTCATCCTTGTCGGCGGGCGTGACGTCAATCTTCCAGCGGTCCAGCATCACCTCCGAACTGTTCTCGATGTCCCGCATTATCTTCAGGAGGCTCTCGCCCTCGTAGCCTCCGGAGAGAAATGAAAACGTAAAGTAAGCCTTCTGCTGCTGGGCTGATGCTTTTAAGTGACTTCTGGTTATTGATTTATAGGACTGATATTGGCAGTTAAATAACATTAACTAGCTGTTGTAGTGTTGATATGATGGTTCTCCCCAAACCACAGAGACATCTTACTTCTTTTTCTTTTACTTTGTTTACTGACTGATTTTATTTGATTCCTATGCACTTTTTTAAAACCTCGAATGTATCAAAGATTTTGTCCCGTCAGTGACTCGGTGCCTTAGAGAGACGCTAAAATCATAAAAATGTTTGAAAGTGTCTTTCTCAGGGGAGAGTTTTATGACGTCCCCAGTGTATTTGCAGATTTTCTTCCCTGACAAGAATAATCAGTACAAATACTAATGCAAATTAGCTTTATAATGTTTCTATACAACTGAACTCCATATATTTTCCTTTTGGGTCGCCCAGCAGGTCTTTTAGTGAAATGCTCCACTGATTAGTCGATTAAACGTTCATTTGATTGACAAAAAAGAAGAAACATTCTCTGGTTGCAGCTTCTTAAATAACAATTTGCTGCTTCTCTCTGTTTTCTAGGATCATAAACTGAATATTTAGCGGTTTGATTTCTGACACTTTATAGTCATTAGTTGATTATTGTAGCCAATAATCTGCACATCAACAATGAAAATTATTATTTGCAGATCTATTCTACTCGTACTCCCTGCTCTTTGTATGCATCCCTTAAGGCAATGTGATAAGAATTATGACAGCGTTGGGTTTTAGTACAGTGTACTCAAATCTGTAACTGTGAATGTAATCAGGTGATTTGAAGCTATAGATTTCACTGCAACGTATCTATTTGCTGTCAGTACCTCCTCCCCATCGCAGACATCTTGCCAGGTCGTTGCCAGTGCCAAGAGGAAGTATACACACGGGGGGGTTCCTGTCCAGGTTGGCCTTATCTGGAGCAGCGGGACAAATAAAACAGGGACAAACCAAGAAAACAAACTCACTGCAAAGACTTGCAAAGAAAGCGTACAATCCATTTTGCAGCCCTACTTGTAAAACTACAAGTCAATATGAATGTTGAGTTGCACAGTCTATTTCAAGAGACACATTTTGCCCGACGGTTATTACTTCTCATTGTTTTGATTGATAAAAAATTGAGGCAATTTTTGAGAGCCTGAAGTAGTAACACGTCTTCAAGACCAAATAGAGGAGGCCAGGTGATTTTTTTTTTCTCGCTCTCAAATGATGACTAGCATGTTGTTTTCCAACTCACGTAATCATCCCATTTTTCCAGCCCTGACTACGCAGACTCTGACATAATTAAAGTGTTTATATACAACCCATAAAGTACACTTTACCATTTCTGGCTGGACAACAAGAGTGCTGCTGGATTTGAAAACTAATAAAAACAAATGCAATTTTGCCAAAAAAAAGGAAATGGAGTTTTTAAGTTCTACTATGTTGTATGTGATCACAGAAACAGAAGACAGTATGAGTAAATGTGCCGAAGCACCCGGGAGGTGTGGGGGTTTTCACAATTATTTATTCTATGGAAGCAGCAGAGGGGCAACATTCTTGATTGTGAACTGTACAATGGTGTCTGTACCTATGAAGTCCAGGATCCAGCCCACAGTGCCGTCCCCTCCGCAGGCCAGCACTCTGAAATCAGGAACATCTCTGAAGAAGTTCAGCCTGTGAACAAACGGTGTGTACATTACCGCCACACGACGAGTAGTTTCACATTTTGTATTTTATTGTTTATTGTGTATTAAAAGATATGTTAGCTATTCATAAATATTCTGTACTTTGTGCAAACTCTTTTAATGTTTTGTTCTTTACGATAGTGTTGAAATTTATCCAACACTATATGCTCAGTTTTACTACAATGATGGAAAGAAATTACAGTTTTCAAGTACTTGTACTTGATCATTTCCATTTTCTGCTACTTTATACTTACGCTCCACTACATTTCAGAGGCATACATCATACTTTTAACTTCCGTCTGACATTAAACTAGTGGTTCTGAACCTTTAAGTCTTTAGTTGTGGCTCCTCGTCGTGTTTCAGGTGTGAGCTGTTAACAGTTCCACTAAAGAGATGTTAACAGTCCAAACTGCTCGCAATAAGTGTGATATCGTTTTCATAGCATACCTTTTTCTAAATGAAGCCCCGTCGTGCTATGAATCACATTCTCCAGATGTAATCACAACATCTTTATATATATTTATTTTATGTGTAAATGAAATGTAACAATTACCATTCATTCCCACTTAAATCGTGACTCAATATCTTTTTTTTTTTGTTTGCATATCGTTCAGCCTTAGATCGAAGAGGAAACAAAGAATGGCTACTTTTACTTTTAATACTGATAATACTCAAGTACTTTTACTTTATCGGAAGCTGTATAACTTTTACTTAAGTAAAGGATCTGAATACTTCTTCCACCACTGGCCTTCTACTTTGAGTAGTCTATATATACTATATATATATATATACACATATACTATATATTGTTGAAGGATTTAACTCTTGTGTTTTGTTGACATTGGCTTTACTTCCTCATTGTTTGGAGGCTCTACGTGTGAAAATAATAATAATTTTCAACCTTTTCTAACATGTAGAAAAGTATTGAGGTGACAATCCTTGTCTTTGCCACAAACTGACCTTGCACAAATAAGGAAATACTACGTTTTGTATGTTATATAAATATGTATGAGCTGTTTCAGAGACATAACATGTACAGTAAGTTATCCTACATGCTACGTATGTTACCTCTTATAAACAAAGTGTAAAACTCCGATAACGGAAATCCAAATAGACTTATTTGGGGATCTGTGGTGCTGCAGGAAAGCTACCACAAACATCCACCACAGGTAACAAGAAAAGTCTCCTGTATTAAACCATATTAAAGCTCTCTAAGACCAAAAAAAGAAGAAGGAATGATTCATTTGCTGCAGTAGAAACAGTTCATCAGTTCAAAATCATGTTCATAAGCAGTTCTCATAAGATTAGGAAAAGTCATTAAGCTGATTGAAGAAATGTAAGAAGGTTTTGTTGAGCTGTTAAACAACTGAACAATCAGGGCTGACGTTGGCACTGGTTTTGAAAATCTAGTTTAAGTGATAAAAAGTTACAGTGTTCCTCTAAAAAGGGGGCTTAGCAGCAGCTCTGAAGTGCTCCTGCTTCCTTTTCAAGTGTTACTCTTGTTATGATGTCTCGTGTCGTATTTAATTAGAAACAGAGACCTGAGACAGAGAAAAAAAGGTAGATTGTGTTCAGGTGTTGAAAGAAATGAAGGTTAATTAAGACCTATCAGCTTTTCTCAGCCTTTCATTTTGTTTGACAAAAAGAGAAAGCGTTCACAGAACAGACTGTGTGCAGATCATGTCTCTGAGTCCACGGCTTCACTGCAAACCCCCTCTAATCCCACAGAATAACACATGTCGCATTGACAATTATTCATTGGGCGAGCTAGCCTGCCTGTTCGGGGGCTAATTGGATCATGACAGGCAATGTTCAGTCCAACTTCTTCCGTTCCTTCACAATAACAAAGCCCTAACTGAATGAGCCAGCCTCCGAGCCTCGTATGGCGGGTAAATGATTCGCTCAATTACTCTCCAACTGGGACCGCAAACCACATTAGACGCAAAACAGACGGCCGCGAACATGAAAGGCAACTTTGGGGATATTTAAATACCAAGAAACAAACACTTAATTTGCTGTGATCGCATTAGTGAGGCAGCTAATTGACAGCAGCGCGCGCGGCTGCCTCGGCCTGCAGTGTCCGACGGTGACCGTTCACCTCGCTAATGTGCGCGGCGGTGCGTGCACTTGACGAAATATTAACGAGGTTGCGGTGGGGCAAGGTCATCTGGAATGCTGTGAGCTCTGGGGAGAAGCTCTGGGTTCAGCTGCAGACAGCAGAGGGGGGGGGATACAGGTGATGTTTCAGGCCACTGTGCAGGGAACAAAACACGAGGTCACTCCCGAAACACGTGGGAGCTGCCGGTGGCACAATCTGGGACGTGAACGCCCAGACGAAACCTGGTGGAGGTGTTTGTGTTCCCTGAGTGTCGCGGTGTATTTCCTTCTTATAAGCTGCAAAGATTGTGTTTTTCAGATCTAATCAAAGCCAAACAACGTGGCAGCACGGCGGCGAGGCATTCCTGTATGTTTAAACGCCGCTGGCAACAGCAAAGTGAAGGAGCCTTGTGCATGCAAATGATCCGTTCATTTTCCTAATCACAGATGTGAACCATAGGGAACCCGACGCCGGCAGCCCCTACAGCCCGCAGTGAGCTCCTCGTCTGTATGCGTGATCACATGTGGTATGGCGAGAGTGTCACCCCTCTCTCTCCGTCAGTTGTCGGTGTCACTGGCTCTCCCTTCACATACATGCTTATGCATATGGAGCCGCCGCTCGTCCCAGGCTACAGCATGATACCGTCGTCTCCAGGATTTGTTATGTGTGAACTCACCTCATTTGTGTCTGTGCCGTGTGAGGGAAGTGACTGAAGGGGCTAATACTAAAGGCCTCTCTTGCATGTGATGGGGGTTATTATACGTGAGCAACAACAGCAGTTTGTAAACAGAAGATCATTAGCTGGTACTGGATGATTCCTTCTCTCTCTCTCCTTCTTTCTAGATTGTTGGTAACAACAATCACAGTCATAATTAAGAATTAAAAACGACTAAAATGGCTTTAAAATGTAACTTGGTGTGAGTAGGGTCGTATTCTGCGTCACAATATTCACACTTTAAGATTATTTTATTGTTGATTGTTGTTTTTAAATAAGATTTCTCATCTTGCCACCTAAAAACTGTTGCAATTATGTGGAAAACGTTTTTTTGCAGTGCATTTCTTCACTGTCTCGTGTATTTTAAAAGAAATTGAAAATGCAATAATGTATTTTAGATGTATTTTTCCAATTGAAAATCTAAAACCTCTAATCAATGTAGTGTGTAACATTCAAAAAATGTACTTTTTTATTTCAGTTTGGTTCTCTGGCGTCTTCATCTCTCTATCTCTATTTAATGTGTGTGTGTGTGTCTATATATATATATATTTATATATAGACACACACACACACACACATATATATGGGCACCTGGCTATTATTTTAAGACAGACTTGCAGTGACGTACCCCGGCATGGGGCCATTCTTGGCCAGGTTGTACACTTGTCTTGGGTTCAGAAGATACTGGAACTTTCTGTAAATCCTGCAGGAGTGAATGTGCAGAGAGGTCACGTCAGAAAACATCCGTCCACAACAAACACAAACTCAAACATCTGACTCAAACATCATCAATCAGGCTTAAAAAAAAAGAGGATTAACTGTCAGATTCTATAAGTGCTGCCGCTGACCAGCGTCCAATCAGAACGTGTCAAGGCGCTGGACTGGGCAGCGGGGTGGGACATACCCAAAGTCCCCTTGAGGAGAAACCATTAGAAAGACTAATTCATTTTAATTTCAATTTCATTATATCAACTGGCTGAAGTCATATTTTGATCTCATAATTTAAACAAATGAGGGCTGGCGTAATAAGTAGTGAATGAATATGTTTCAGTAATAACCCAATTAGCCCTGGGTTAAAGAAAGGGGGACCCGCCAGGACGTGTCAGCCAGGAGAGGAGAGGTCTGACGGCGCTTTAGGTTAATGTTCGTGTTGTTATTTGACTAAGTAAGCCTGCAGCTCTTGGCAGCCAGAGGCCATCCCTCCGCGGCTGAGGCGCGGGGCTTTAGAGGCCTCTTGTAGCATGTTGAGACAGATTGTGTACTTACCTCTCTCCCTGCTTCCCCCCGCTCTTCGGATTGACAAACACTAGCAGAGGATGAGTGCCCTCTATTGTTGTGATCTGAATGGGAGATGTCAAAACAAACCATTGGGTGTTTGGAGACTGCAGGATGCTTCACAGGAATTCACTTTCAAGCCATATCCCTCAGACATTTTATCAAGCATATACAGCACTTCCAAGCAATGCCAGTCATCCGATTCATTTCATAGTTTTCCTGTTTCGCTGCAGAGATGTACAAGTGGCACCCGGCTATGGCAAAGTGTGGGCGCTCACCAATTCTTTCGCCTGAGTCCAAATTTAATCTTGTGTTAATTATAATATCTAATTATAAAGGAGAACAGTGATGAAGTTACAAAAGAAAAGTATTTTTTAAGGTAAAATTTCTGAAATTAAATCACATAGATGTTCCCTAGAATCACTTCACATAGAATCCCTTTAAGGTGATTATTTTCCATCAGCTGATGGATGAGACTACATTTTTTTCTTGTTGTTAACAGATCCCAAGAAAAGACCAAAACCAACAGTGTGTTAGTCCGTATGTCAATACTACCCTGCCACAGACTGGAGTCCAGTCATTCCTACTGAAGATGCATATCTATAAAAACAGGTCACATATATTTAGTTTCATTTATTTAAAAAGCTCAATCATTTTAACAGCTGGGCACTGTAGTTTTCAGCAAACTTTACTCAAACAAGAGAAAATAGCACATTTGTTGGGGCCTATTTTCTTGGGCGGATTAATATATATTAAGTGGACTAATTAGTGTCTGTGTCACCCAGTGCAACAGTGTGAGTCATTGATGCCTTTTTAATCATTTCTGGACAATAATAGCTTTGAAACTACTTTTTGTAGGATCAATGTTATTAGTTTTAGTTTTTTAATGGGATATTACGTTTTATTAAAGTTTCATTTTAGAAGTTGTGGTGGCGGATGATATTGGATGCAGGTCAGGTATAGATACACAGTACAGTAAAACAACCCATCTATCTCTTAGCCAATCATTACTTTCAACCTGATAACTCGTGATTCACAATTCAGTCGTAACAGTTATTTGTCACTTCCTGATTGGCAGGGCAGTTTGTCTCGCGTGTCGTGGGAAGTGGGTTTTCTCTGAGCGGCAGTGAAACCGTGGACGGCCAGAGGAGCCAGCGGCGCCGGAGAGGCCGAACTCACAAAGCGCCACACAAACAAGCTCTGATCCGGCGGCCGCTGTTTGAATCGCCCTCTCCGTGCAGTTAGTCTGCAGCAACTCGCCCTGTGCTCTCCCTGACACAGATGAAGCGCTTAACTCCCCCTGTCTGCTATCCCAGCAGGCCAAGGGTGAATTAATGAGCCCCCTGTCCAGTCCAGAGTGATCCATTACTTCCTGTAATTATAAATAATAATCTTGATTATTATGCTGGTTAGCCGGCGAGCGGCAGAGATGGATGTGCCTGGGATATGATTTATCATGTATCTCTTCCAGACACGCGTAGACGAGCAGTCGCCACAGACGGCGGCAGGTTTCCATCGCCAGCATGCTGGCTGACAGATATTAGAGGGGATCGGGCCGGACTGGGCTCGGCTGTATGATGCTGATTACCAGCAGGGCCTGCAGAGTCCCAAGACCAACTGCAGGTTCATTTCAGAACAGGATATTCAACAATGAGAGAAGGAGTTCTCTCTTTGGTCTGCAGTTGGTGCACAATTCACTTCTATTCAGTTTGATTTATACAGCGCCAAATCATAACAGGAGTTTTCTCAGGGCAGTTTTCTTCTATTTATTTATAAAGCCATTGATGGCAACTCAACTCAATGTCTTATAGTCATTATACAACTCGCTCAAGTGATTGGCTAATGCTTAAAGTCCCGCATGCAAACACAAAATTTAGGAAAACTGCTTTTAGTTTTTGTGCTGCGCAAACTTGGAACACAAGTGAACCTACAGGTTTAAAACCATGATAACAAGCTGCTCTGTTCATGCATCTGTTGTTGTCTGTGTGTCCGCTTGTTTGGGTATTTATTCTGCTTTACTTGTAAAAATAAAGGTTGAATGAATGAATGAAAACGTTTAAAGAACGTTTCTTTTCACTCCAGGATTCAGTTATTGTTAATTATTTTAAATCCCTCCACGGTCTGACTCCGCTTTACGTTTCACCTCTGCAAAGTTCCACGGACCGGACGTAAATCAAAAAGGGGATCGTGCTTTTACTGTTTTACTTTCAAACTCTGTGGAACAACCTCAGACCAGCCGAGTCAGTGCTACGTGTAGAACTCCATTTACTCATTTGTAAGTATTCAGATGTTTACGTAAGTACCACAGGGTAGAAATACTCTGTAAGCTGTAAAAGCCCTGCATTCAGATTTTTACTTTACATAAGAGCACAAAATTACAAGCATCAAAATATAATTAAAGTACCAAAAGTAAAGGTACTCCTTATGCAGAATAGCCCATTTCAGAATCGTGTCTATTAAATCACTGGATTTATAATTAGTGGTGCATTAATGTCACTTTAATGTTGCAGCTGGTAAAGGTGGAGCTAATGTTAATTACTTTATGTGCTGCTGGGTAGCTTGTGAATTCCCCCTCTGGGATCAATAAAGTCTTATCTTAACTGAAAGTAATACATTATCATTTATTTGTTATTAATTATATTTAGTTTTATCAACATGAATCTGCAAATTAAACAGTTACTAAAGTTGTGAAATAAAGGAAGTGGAGTAGCAGAAAATATAAATACCTCAGAAGTGATGGTACTTTAGTAAAAGTGCTTAGTTACTTTCCACCACTGATTTTATGCTTTTATGTTTTATTTCTCGCTGTAGTTTACTTACCTACATAAATACTATGACTTTCAACTCAACATTTACAACTCGTGTGGACAACATACAAGTATAAACTGTTACGACCTGGTGAAATAGTTCCAGGTTGTAAAATAATTTAGGAATAACTTTCCTACATTGTTATTTTATGTCTGAATGTTTTTGGAAATGGTAAAAAAATAAATGTTTCCAATAAGTTGAACCTTATTGTCACTGAGATCAATGTGTAAAAGAAAAAGAGATTTAGATTCATATTGTTAGATCATCTCACTCACCTGCAGTCCTTGTCCGTCCACTGTGACTGAGTTGGCTCTCTGCATCTTCCCTCGGCTCGACTGGCTGGACCGGGAGTCCTTCCTCAGCGTCGACTGCCTTTCCTGAGGGGTCAAAGGTCAAACAGCGAGGTTTTTAGAGGATCCATGAATTACTTTTTATATTAGGAGAGTGTCAACTCTTACAAACTCTTATAAAATGATTCATAAGAAACATTTAAAACATATTTTTCCTGGACTTTGAAAACTCAAACAGCTGCATGTGCATGTTACCTGTCTGTTATTCATGTTGTTGTAATGTGTGACAGTTTGTGTTTCTAGTGTATTTATTGAGGTCATGACCTTGGCCTTTTTTCCCCATATTACTTTTGGGTCTAAAAAATGAAGAAATAAATAAATCTCTGTCTTTCCAACCAGCGTGATGGAGGCTTTGAAGCAGCGTCATGTTGAAAATGAATCACTTTGTTTTATGGGGCCGTAATTTCCAAATAATTCATTAATTCAGAAAGTTACCTGGAAATTATTATTTAATCTGGTGCTAATTGTAGGGAAAATAGAGACATAGCTCAGGGAAGTGGTTTTAATTAGTTTATAGTTTTTACTATAAGAGGAATTTATAAACCAATAAATAAAATACATATAAATGAACAAGTTTAGTCTTTCCCGCAGAAACAGACTTGTACCATTTTGGAAATTTCCACAAAAAAAAAATCAAATAAATAAAGCTTTGCCATTTCAGAGCTCAGCGGGGGGAACACAGGCTGATGATTGGATCCTCAGACAACACAGTATCAAACAAGGTCAGGATGCACTCAGCCACGGGACCGCTGACCAGCCAGGAGAGAGGTCTTACCAGGATGATGGGGCAGATTGAGTTGGGGGGCAGGATGTGATCCTTCAGGGGTCCGCAGTCACACTCGGGTTTCACATGGGAGGCACACTTGTTATGGAGCTGGAGGAGGTGGTAGCCGTTATTAACAGCCAACATGTTTCAGTAACAGCACATGTTTAAGAGTACATTTTCGGGTGCACGCTCAGGATTTATTTGCATTACATGTGCCGTTGCTTCTGTTTTATTTTTCTATTAACTTGCGAACCACAAACAAGTGTTTTCTGGGTGTAAATTGGTGGAATGACTTGTGAGGGATCAGAGGTGCTAAAACGAAACCCTAAAATACAAGAAGCAGTGGGAATATAATGAGGAGGTGGCTGCCTCTCCTCGGGTGGTGGCTTACCGTGATTTGACACCACACACAGTGGAGCCCAGTCAAGCCCTGGTAACACTTAACGGTTTTGTGACACTTGTCACACTTGGTGGGGCAGTTCCCTTCCACCCAGAAATGATGCATTACCTGCGGATAGAGGGAGAGACAGCATACAGGGAGGGAAAGAAGTGAGAAAAGAAAACATGGTGCAGAAAAACAAGATGTATACAAAGACACAGGTGACACAACAATTAAAAGAAAGACAACAAGCAGGAAGGAAAGAGGAAAAAACACAGCAGAGAGTAAGAAAGAAAGAAAAGAGGCCAAACAAGTGATGCTGTCTGTGTCTTTAAACCAGGCTTATCCTGGTAATTAGCAATGCTTAGTAGCAGATTGAGTTGTTTAATTCCATTAGAAGAAAATAAGCCCTCATCCTGAGCTGCGTGGAGCATCACGGATCCAAGCGTGCCGCCTTGTAAACACTCCAATTGGACGCACCTCAGTGTTTTTCTTGGACTTGACGTAGGTTTTGATGCAAGACGGCGGAGCGCGAGCCACGCAGCGCTCGTGGACTGTGTACTTGCAGACTGGGAAGGAAAGAGAAAAAGAAAGAAGCAATTTAAGACTTTCAACTAAGAAAAAGATGGAACACAAAGGAAAGAAAAAAAACCAGACGTTTCATAGTTATAAGTGATATACACTAGGGGATGAGTAATGTGTTTGGGAAAGCTGTTCTGCAGGCACTTGTTTGTGAAAAACAGCTTGTGTGTAGGGTGCACTACAGAAAAAAAAGGAAAATGGTCATTGAAGCTGAAACACAAGCAACTTTTATACTTTCAGAATAAAAAAAACATAGAAAAAAGCTTTTTGTTTTTTTTACTTTTGTCTATTTCCTTCATTGATATCGTGAGCTGATTTTCCTTTTATTCTTTTCAGCATTAAGTGTTGAAAAAAGCCTCTGGCACAGCTTTTAAACCATCACGTTACACTGAACTCTCTGGCTGATTACATCTTTTCAACGTACCTGTCGAAGCCTTAATGGTAAATGAATTACTCACATGAGCAGCAGAGTCCCTGCTTCCCCAGTCCAATTAGCATGTTGAGACACAGGTTACAGTAGGCCGGCTTGTTGAAGTGCTTCAGTCTCCACACATGTTGACCGTCGTCTTTAACATTCTGCAACGAGACGAGCAGAACAAATGATAAACTGACTGACTGATGACTCATTACATCATGTTACACTCTGGTGGGAGAACTATCAGCTGATCAGTTCACTGGTTCATCATGTCATTTAGCTTGCTGCTTGTCTTACTAATTGAATTTCTTTTTGCATGTACTTCAGTTGGTGTTTCACCTCTGTGCTTCCAGCTGTGTAGTCCAAATGCAGTAACGGCAGAGGACATTGTTTTGCTGTCCTCCCTTTGCGGTAATATTCATTCATAAAAAATGACATTGGTGGGGATTTCTTCTGAAGCTGGTCCAACGGTTCCATCTAGTGGAACAAACTGTGAACTGAAGACAAGGGGAGTGTGTGTGAATTGCAGATTATTGGTCTAATAATGACGAGAAATGTCTGTTTGTCTCCAGTCTTTTTCATGTACAGTAGCATGGCTAAGAAGGAAAAATGAAACCAAGTTCATTTCAGATTCACACTTTAAATGTAAGTAACTTTGCTGACACTATGAAGCGCAGTACTTTACAGTGAGGCATTAGAGAACAGATGTTAACAGATGTTAACGTACTCCTGTGACCTTGGAGTGATTAACAACCATCTTGCATGAGTGAAGTGAAAAAAGGTCAGAAAAAGAGCTTTGGAGAGACTGATGAAATCAATTTACACTTGCAGGAGGTGATACGATGGCTTCAGGTTTTGAGGGGGGGTGGTTTGAAGCTAGCACGCCACCAAGCCCTCAGACTTTAACCAGAAAATCGTCATTTATAAACAACTTCCCAATATGACCCATAAGACTATTTCAAAAACAGCTCCTTTAAGTGGTTTATTAATTAATTTAATAATAATTAAATGAATATTTACCACTGTTTTAGTGTGTTTAGGACGTACCGATCATTCGAGTGGAGACTCAACACTTGGATTACATTGCATGAGTGTTTTTAGGACCTTTAGCCACGTTAGCAGCTCTAGGGATGGCAGTGTTGGTCGGTCGGTCGGTCCACCACTTTTACTTCACACTGAAATGTCTCACAAACTATTAGATGGAGCGCCATGACATTTTGTACATGTATACATGGAGGTCAGAGGATGAACCCCCCTCACTTCATCTAGCGCCACTGTGCTTTTGGGTGAAATGTCTCGACAACTATTAAATGGACTGCCAAGATTGTGGCAATTGTCCCCCTTCAGGATGATTGTAATAAGTTAGATCCTCTGAATTTTCATTTAGCGGCATCATTTTGATTTGTCCATTACTTTGGTTTATTTACCACATACCTGGAAGAATATTGGCCTTCCCATCAGCCTCAGTTGTGCTTGTGTTTAGTGCTGATAAGCAATTGACTGTATATAAAGATGGACGACATGACAGCTCCCCAAAATGGGACATGGGTCAAACTGAAAAGTCAACGTACACATCAAATCAAATGTTCCCAAAGATCATCAGATTATCGTGCTGATGTTTGTTCAAGTGGTTTTGAGTTATTTGATGCTATAAAAAGCAGGGGAGGCCTCATGATTGACAGCTTGTGGTGTGCTCGCTAATGGTTCGGGTGGGTGTATGGGTGGGAGATCGATACCAATCACTACTGCGCAGACTGGCTCCAAATGACGTCACCACCACAAGATGGCAGCCCCCATTACAGCACAGTGGGAGGAAGTGGAGACACGTCGTCCATCTTTATTTACAGTCTGTGATATGTGATGCTAACACTCACTGTCTCCAGGCCCAGCAGGACCAGCAGTGGGATGGTGGTCATGCCTCCCTGGATCCACTCCTCCAGTGACACTGTGCCGTCGTGGTCATAGTCGATCTCCCGCATCATGTCCTGGAGGATCTGCAGTCAAAACAAAAACACACGTCAGAGGAGCAGAGAAGAACTTGAATTAAATCGGGTCGAGAGAAAGTCTCTAAAGCCTGAAAAATATATTCAATGAGTGTGTAAATAATAAGTGTACTCTGTTAATTATCTTCCATTTCTTTAGTAACACATTTTAAGAATCAGGGTCATCATTTAGTGTCAGAGGTCAAACCTGCTTTCAAGCTCAAAAACAGTATTACGCCCTCAAAAAGCTGCAGGACCTGCTAACATGAGGTTTTCTCCGCAGTACATTGACTTCACATTCATATTGCTACTGGTTTCTGTTAACTGAGTGAAATGTCTCTCTTACTGGCTTCAGCTCGGTCACGTCCCATTCCAGGTACTCTGCCACATGCATCATCTGGGAGATAATGTGCTCCAGCTCCTGCAGCGAGACCACGGACATTCAGTCATTACAGGCACAGAAATACTGTATTTACCTTTGTGCACATTACAGCCTTACAAGTTGATGTCACTAAATGTCTTTGGCGTAAATAGACTGATAAACAGCGATAATAGCAGGTGGGGAGTGTCACTCTTCTGCAGGGAAAACAAAGGCAGCGTGGGAAGAGCTCTGAAGCTGAGGGTTTAATTACAGTGGTTGCTTTTTTTTGGGGGGGGGGGGGGCAGAGGGTGTGTTTGTTTGTGTGTGTGTGTGGGTGTTTGTGTGTGTTACATTGTTATATAGCCGGGTACGGAAAAACAACAATGCACATTTGACTTTTTTAATATTTTTATTATAAGTAA
>JAVQJL010100730.1:0-10764 GCA_036024295.1 Nannoperca obscura | reverse complement strand
CACATACACACACACACACACACACACACACACACACACACACACACACACACAGTACAGACTATTAGCCTTTGGACTGGATTTTGTGTAAACTGTGTTTAAATTGCATGTAAGTGGACAGCAGTGGCTGTAATGAGACTTCTTTGACACTAAACCTTTTCTCTTCTTTTAAACCTCCAGTGTGCTCTCACATGTTTTCTCTGGAGTCAAACTACAGAGGAGGTTTATCTAACATAGTTTACTTCCACAGTTACTGGAGCAACAACCCCAGGTGTTGTTCAGTTACACTGCTAAATATAACAGATGTTCTATTAACAACAACCTCATAATTATTATTAGTTTGTGAATACTGTTTTAAAATGTTTTACATTTCATAAAAGCTTTGAAGTCCATTTTTAACAATAAAGAAGGATATTAAATCTCAGTTTGCTTTTCTATGTTCTCCAGCAGTTACTTTAGTGACAAAACCATCTCACCTGATGACCCAATCATAACACAGGGGAAAATAATGGAAATGTCATAGGATCGAATGTCTCCGAAGAGCTAAACTGACGTTGAGGTGAGATTGTTTTGTCGATTCCCAAAATGTTTTGGAACCCCCCACAGAACAGGAATTAACTCGCTGTATTTAACACTATATATGTAAAGAGAGTTTTCAAATCAAGAGCAAGTGACCCTATGTCGTCTTGGAAGCTCCAGCCAGTGAAGACATTTCTTTGCCTCCTCCATCGTTGTTTTTACCACATATGATTAGCATATTGGAGAGTCTGAAACCTTTGACTTTTATTCTGAATTTCTTTTCTAATGAACTATTCCAATCCACAATATTCAGCGCCTTGAATGTGTCTGTTTCTTGGAATGACAAATGGCAAACTCTGTAATGTGCCAGTCAAGAACAACAGCAAGAAATCAATATATATATATATATATATATAAAATAAAATAAAAACTATGTTTAATCTTCCCATGACCCTTTGAGCCCAGAGTCGTTGAGAAAAGCAGCCTGTAGGAGCCACATGCACTGTGCATTGATGCTGAAAGGGGGGCACCATGAGCTGGTATCTACATCCACAACAGTGCCCTGTAGCCATCGCACAGTGACAGACATGGAACCTCAAAACGTCAGCCATTCACTAAAAGCCTGTCGACTACAACAAATAAGAGCTGTCAAACCCAAACACTAGAAAGTGTCAATTACCTCTGGTATTTACAACAGAAATGAGCACAAGCAGATATGTGCACACACTCAGGCCCACACAAACACACACGAGACAGTCCTATTCTCCCAAATATTGTTAAGTTATTTTCCAAACCTCTGTCAGACTTATGACACAGAAGAGATGACATGATGGAAATCCCTTCCTGTACAGTAAGGGGCCTCCCAAACACATGTGAAGGGGCAAACTTGTCACTCAGTCTTTCTAATTTCTATGATTTGGAGAATACACTTGGGAATGAACTGTCCTAGAAGATTCCATCAGTCTGAATACCTCATCCCTCTTATCTTTTCTCCCTTTTTCCACGGGCCCTTTGATAACGCTCTCATTCGATCTAAACTCTGAAAACCTAAGGGAGTAAATAATAGCATAGAAGAGTGGAGTGTATGCTGCTACCCAAGGGGGAAACAGTGGGAACTTTGACAACAATCAAAAGAAAAACAAGGCAGGCCAAACAATAAACAAACCGGGCTTTTGCTTTGTTTTGAGCAGAGACAGGAGCAGGGCGGATGCAGCAGGTTCCAGGCCTGACAGGATGAATTTCTGAGAGCACACCGACACACACACACACACACGGCTGCACATACACTGTAGACTCAGGGCATGTACATACACAAGCATGCTATAGCATTTCAACTATTTTCCATTAGACTACTTTTAGCTAACTATTTCAACTCTTTATTCATTACTTTAGCTAACTTATTTAACAGTCAATCCATTACTTTGAGTAATTTTAACTGTTTATCCATTACTTTTAGCTAACTATTTTAGCTTTCTAGACACACACACACACACACACACACATATTTCCATTGCTGCCTGTATGTGACCTCCCTTCTCTCTCAAACATCATGCTGTTTCACAATCACTTCATCTTTCTCGGTCTCCTTCCTCCTGTTGAGGTGATTCTGTCTCCCCCCTCGTCTTCTCTCCGTGTCTCATTGGCAAGATGCATCACTCACTTGATCTATTACTTTTCTTTATCTTAAAGCCTAACTTTTCCTCAGCTCCTGTCTCCTCTTGCATTAGGTGACGCCTTGTTATAAACAGCCCATCAGTGAGCTGTCCATCCGTAGCCCGGCTGTGGTTGTGATATTTATTAAGAGTCAGCTTTGCCTGCAGTTGCCCATCTCTCTGCATCCCCACACGAATACAGAGGACCAATTAGAGGAGGGACAGTGCACATGTCTACATGCTCTGAGAGGCAAGGCCACAAACACAAATAAACACCCAAACAGATACAGCAAAAAGACGGAGGGATGGATGGAGGAAGAGAAAGAGACAGAGGAGAAGAGGAAAGGAAAATAAGGAGAGGAGAGGAAAGGGGGAGAGGGGAGGTTTGGGTTTGAATATATCTCACTTATAGTTGAGCTACTGAAAATAAGGAACACAATATTTACAGTAAACTGTCACTGAAATGTGAACACTACCTACTGTGCAAAACATGCTGTAAAAAAGGCAAGACAATAGGTTTGTTGTAAATAAAAGAAATATAATAAACATGCTTAATTAACACACGCAGCACTTTTATCCAAGACGCAGAACACACTTGGACACCCTTCACAGTCAAATTGTGCAGCAAACGCTCGTTCAACAATGATGAGGCTCGACATTTATGAGCAGCAGGAGGTAGCTAAACAAATAACATCCTTGGTGGTGGGCTAAATAGGATGATGGTTATTTTGCCTATTGGTTTTGTCTCACATGGATGAGGTCACCCATGTCCTGTCTGTGCCGTTTGAGTGTGTGAGCTTGTTTGTTTATGTGTGTGTGTTGTCCATCCACCTCCCCAATTAGAATCCACCACATCCTGTGTTGTGGTTGGGGACAATGGGAACATGACTAGGTATTCCACCAGAGCGCACAGCTCCCACATCCGCCTCTTGAATCTTTGCATGCTATGCAGCGAGACACAGTACGACACAAACACGAGCGAGTATTATTGATGATGATGATCTACCTATGAGGGATCAGTTTATATATTAATCACAGGGAGGAGACAGGAAGACAGGGAGACACAGAAAGAAAGAAGCCCCTTCAGACTTGGAATCTGGAACATTACTTGTTTCCTCCCTCTGTTATAGTAATTCATTTTTGCCTTTCATACACAGGCCTCCATTACGAAAAAGTTCCACCTTGACTTAAGTCAGAACTGCTATTAATAGAGCTACAATGTTTACATAGTATGTGGCATCTGGCATGCAAAACCAGAGTAGGCCACACTCAACACAAGTTTATTGCATGGATAAGGTAAGTGACTGTTTCCCAAAACATGCCACTCAGCTGTCATGTTATCTCGCCCCTCTGTTTTCTGTTACCAGCAAACGAACAATTTCCATTTTTACAAAACTTGTCATATACCGTGTCCCTTCAGAGTCAGAGAACATGTTTCCATGAGAAACGCACAGCATTTACTTAGTCTCTCGTGTTGTAATCTTGTGCTCGTTGTTACAGGCAATTTGACTGCTTTTACTCAAACTTAGTTATGTAGAAAATGCTGCATTAAAGAGACATCATCAAGTTGCTAAAAAAAATTGCTTGGGGACGTAACACATATACAGAAAATGTGATAGTGACTGGACACTGCTGGACAGCCTGCAAAAATTCATGATCATGGATCTTTTGTTAAAGCCCCTACACACCAATAGTCCACTCACACAGGTGTTTTTACTTATGTTGCCTGATGCCAGATGCCTGATTGTAAAGCATGATGCAAGAGGATAGAGGTACACACAGACAAAGAGAAAGAGACAGAGACAGACAGACGAACAGACAGACAGGCAGAGAGGCAGACTGGCAGTGACAGTGCTGCGGAGAGAACAGAGTGGCCTCTGCTGGGGGTCATTTGTCAGGTCATTAAGTTCCTCAGTTAATGAAATAAAAGAATAATAAAGAATCTCTCTGTACTGCCCAACACAGAGAGTGGTTGTTTCCATGTGGAGTGTCCTCTTTCACTCACCACTTCCCACCCTACACACACATGAATATACCCCCACACACACACACACACACACAGCTGACAGTCTCTAGGTGGGCAAGGGTGGGATTTTCACACGCCTCGCTCCCCAGAGCCCATTCAGTACAGTACACAGCATGGCAGCAGGACATACACACAAAGCCTGGGATTGTCTGCACCCAGTGGGCCACTGGCTGAACTAGAATGACAGAAACACACTGGAGCAAGGATGCAGATACATACACAGGCTGACTATAGACATGCCTGAACAAACACACACACACTAACACACAAACAAACACAACACACTGCATTCAGAGCCTTATTTCTGAGAAGCAGAGTTAACTCTCTGTCTTTTGGGGGCCCACAATTTGAACAAATTCACGGATAGACAGTCGCTATCTGATTAACTAACTTCTTAACTGTCTGACTGACTAGCATATTAGAAAAATTGAATTACCAAGTATGAAGAGACTAAATCATTCGTCTACAGTAAAGTCAAAGCCTCAGTCTTTCCATTAAGCTTAAGCACATGGGTGCTCTGGGTTGGACTCAGTTGCAAACACAACCAGTACCATATTAATTTTACTTCTATCAACCTGCAATCAGGCTTTTGCTAATTTAAATTCTGTTTGATGCAAGCTCAAATGTTTCACTTTGATGGCCCCCCTGTGGTGTCATAAAATGATTTTTGAGGCATTTTTAGCAGTTAATTCATAAATAATAGCCAAGGCCACCACTCAGGGACTTTATAGAAATAAACATTTGAATGCCTCTTACTGTTCTCTTAATAAAATATGTTGTCCTGCTTATTTTATTAAGAATGGCAGTGATACAAACCCTCTTTCTCTCTCTCTCTCTTAAACACAGATTGTTTCTTTCAGGACTGATCGTACTGAGCATAAAGACAAAGGATAAATAGTCCAGAGAAGGAAATTAGTTACAATTAGTAATTTGTGTTACGTACTATATTTCTGTTTAATGTGTGCACACACTGTACTTTTAAGTGTTTGATTTGTGAATGCAAGTATCCAAGGCCTCTGTCTTTCACATTCTCTCCCTTTCTTCCCTCTTTTCTCTTTCAGGTCCTTTGTCAGCCAACACCAGTAGTTTACTCTTGTAAAACATAGCATCTGTAAAGTGCATTGTCTTCTGCCCTCACTGTGCATGTAGGTGCACAGCTATGCAGCAAACTAAAACACATTTTTAATACAGGTTGAGCACAGAAGTTGGCCTTTGAGGATTTCACTGGAAGCAAAATGAAAAAGAGCAATGATTGTGATAACAAATTACAATCAAATTACAAATCCTAAAAAGGGTTAAATTTATAACATTTAGCCCAACAGCGATTGATTAGCTACTTAGAATGTTGTATTAGCAACACATTAGTTTTAAAACAGTTATGGTTAGTGCTTATCTGATCACAGAAAAACTAAATTCTACTAAATCCCAACAATCACAAAACAGCTGTGATAAGAAGAGTACCTACAATTGATTCTCGAACAAAGGCATTTGGGGAGTGGACAAAAAATGTCTGTCAATATTTGTTTTTCAGACAAGTGGGTTTAGACATTGGTCTTACAATAAAGTTGCCTTTTATACTACAAGTATTGCCTGGAGTTTTGACTTCTTCTGTAAAACAACAACAACAACTAAGCAATGTCTAGAGTGGATCTACATACTGTAGATGTCTTGGATTATTTACTGTGATAGCTAGCCCAATGTAAGACTTACCTAAATAATTACCTAAAATGACATTTTGGCCACAACAGTCCTGTGAGAAAACTTGTCATGGTTGATGATCACCAGGTCAGATATTTGTGTAATAACTTCATTGCAAAGCAAAGCCATCCCTGAATTGACTGTTAGCATTTCACTTGTCAAAGCTGTAGCTTGTGGTTACAAGAGACCAATATGGATTTGACACCAAATTACATACAAGCTAAAAGAGACATTTCAGCTAGTAATGAGGCTATGGGTTTTCATTGGTCTCCATATGAAAGGCATACATTGAATATATTGTTAGTCAGGATAAGTGTTAAGCTACCATTTGGGATAAATCTGGCTCACATCTTGCAGGGTGCGTGCATTTGTGGTGCTTCAGAGGCAGCATGGTAATATCTGTGCTCGTCAGTAGCTTCTGTGAGCTAACTGACTATGACTGGGACTACCGCACCAGTGCCACATCCTCCATGCTAGCCGCTTGCTGCTTAGCAGCCCTAACTTTAATGAAAAACATGGACGTTGAACGCATGCACACACACACACACACACACACATGCATGCACACAACCAAACTTTATGGAACTAAAGTCATTGGAGTGCTTTTTGTGGTGCCAGTGACACTTATGAACTTCTATGACAAATGTTCTAGGGCCAATTCTTCCCCTCCATCTCTGTGCCTTGCTCCCTCAAACTAGTGAGGTAGAGCCACATTATTATTCAACCACACGGGAATCTCTCCCTCCCATCCCGGGGGAAAGATGACAGCTTCTCAACCCTTCTATCCTCCTCTCTCCCTACTGTGGTCAGTGTTGAATAGTAAGAGAGTCTGGTTCTGATCAGCCCTCTAGTCGGCACGTCTGCAGTGCGTCATCTGCCATATGCTGCGGTTGCTGGTTTCTCCATGGCCTTACAGTCTATGAGCCTAACCAGTTTATTCTCCCACTGATTTGATGCGTTGCCATTGCCTCATTTCCAAAAGTATTTCTGCATTGAAAATTATGACAAAAATAAATCATTCAAGGTTTCTATCATGAGCGTTTTACCGTAGAAAAACAGCACTATGACGGTTTAGGTTGGTTGATTTTTTTGCTTGGTCATTTTTTCTGCTAATAACTGTTCTTAGATCTAGCTTCATGTATCCAGCCAGCATCGCCCTAAGCTGAGCCAACAGCAGCAAGAAGAGAACGACATACACCATGCCATGTACAAAACACTTAGTACATTTTTAATAAGTGAATCTGGGGCACTTTCTTCATCTTCTAGAGGACTCAGAGATACTTATTGATGTTTGACATGAAAAATGTCCCCAACCCCTGTATATATAATACATATATTCTGCACTTTCTTTTAATTCTGTTCCTGACACATTCAATGTACTTCAGCAAAATTCACCTTTTGAAGCCCAGCGCATGATGCATGACTGATAACCACTAATAATAAAATGAAATACATGCAGGAGTCTTTTGGATTTTGGATTAAACCTCTCCATATGGGATGGAGGAAGGAAGCAGTGCAAGCCATTAAGCTTTGCCTACATCAAACCAGTCCCCCAACCACCTAAACGTGACAATGTTAATCTGACAAACTGGCGAGGTTCATGACTATTTCATTGACGTATGAACTTGAAAACTTGTAACAAAAGCCTCCAGAGAGTCTTTAAATCCATGCACACCCTTAAAGACTCATCTGAGACAAGGCTCAGACATCTTTTCATCATCTTAAGAGGAATCCTGAGGTTTAGTTCAGCCCCTGTAGTGAATTTGTGTAATGTGAGCAGCAGAGTGCACAAAATGTTTTGATACACCTCTCTGCCACGTCCCATCCAAACCTCCCACTTGTATTTCACACACTTAACTTCACTTTCACTTGTTTCTTCCAAAAAACGTGCACATTTAATGCTCCTACCGGTGTATTTTACACATCCATGTTGTTTTACTACTGTGGTGCTTATCACTATGGGATTCACAAAAGATGTGGATTGATGGGAGGTTGCTCTAGATAAAAAAAAAGTCAGTCCATTGCCAGCTTAACATGAGTGTATCCTCATCTTTCAGTATCTGGTAGCATCTGTGAAAGGTAAGGGAGATAACCGCAAAAGAACCTGCTTGGCAACATTTACTGAACAAAGTGACTCAAATCACAAACTAGTGTATTAGAATATAGTGCACAACTTTAAATACTATGGGGGAGAAAGGCAGAGCAAGGAAAAAGAAACAAGAGGTGGGAGAACAAATTGAGGGAGGGGGACAAAGAGAGAAGCCTAAAGATGAGCAATTTCATTTCGAGAGTTAAGCAAGCGAGTGACGTTAATCCATTTCATAGTCACCCACCACACCACCCTTCATATGTGGTCTGTGGGAGTGGCAGGGGCTGGGCTGGCCTAGATACATGCAAAATGAATAAAGCCATAATATCCTTTGATACAAGTCTTTGAAACGTGTTCAGCTCTGAGCAGCATCTGTTCTTACTTTTAATCTGATTAGGGTGTTTCTCTAAATACAGCCAAGTACTATCGTCATCAGCAGGCGTTATGGATAGGAGGATGTGACATGATCAATGGAATGCACTAATTTGGTGGAAAATAATGTCGAGAATCCTCATTAATTCAATTTCTCCGTTTACATATTTCACTCCGTCAGAGACGATGAGAGGCACAAAAGCAGCACCAAAAAAAACAAAACACAATATAAACACAATACTGTTGAAAAATGTAAAAGCAGCTGACTTGGGTGCATGACTGAAATAGCAGAGGTTTGATAATGTGCTCTCTATCTCCAACAATCCGTCCTACGTGGCCTATTTAGCCCAACCAATATCCAGCATCTGAAAACGACCAGACCTCAAAGTGTGTGGAGCCTCTCCCCGTGCTCGTCATTACCATGTTTGTTTATCTACTGCTTGCTCCCTCAGAGGAACACCCAGCCTTGTTAAGAAGGGAGAAGAAAGCTTTAAAAGTGGAAATAAGGAATACATTTCAGTCTGGTCCCAGGACGACGCGCGGTACCGAGCTATTTCCATAATGGTAGCTTAACAGGAGCTAGCCGACTGAGCGAGGGGCACGTCGCCCTCATTAAGGCACTCGCTCAGGAACAGATTAGCGCTTCATTAACATACAGAGAGAAGCAGGGGAAATTACCACTCTCCATTTCACAGTCTAAAAAGCAGGCAAAGACCAGAGTTAGAGATAAGTGGTGGGGAAAAGACGGACTCAATTTGGGGAAAGATAAAAATCGATGTACGGTATAAAATTTGTCATTAAGGCATACTGAATGTCTCTGACCGTGAACGTGCAAGACAGAGTTACCTCTCTGTCTGTCTATACCCATATTTCTTTAATTCTTTGTCAATCTCTCTTTTATTCTCTCTGTTCACCACCTCTCTCACTCTACTTCCCCACTGCCCCTTGCTTCTCAGAAAGAGGCCTGACTGGGCTTCATTATATTAGCTGGAAGAGAATGAGACTGGTTGCCCTGTCCTGTGTTTGTCCTTTTTTTCCTAATACCATAAGTCCCTGTACCACCCGCATCAACAAAGCCAGACTTCCCTCCTCCTAATTAGCCTGGTGCTAAAGGGGAAGGAGACTCAGTAGGACAGTGTGCTGAACAATGAACCAGCTTCTAAAGAAGTCAACCTGTGGGCAGGGCAGGTCATTCTAAAGCTATAAATCCAAAAGTTTATTTATAATAAGCTCCCTTAACTATACCAAGAATGCACTTGCACAAAGATGATTTGATGTTCACTTAACTTGAAAAACATTCTGGCTATAATGCGGTAGCTGTAGCTCCTCTCTGTCCATTCAGATTCAAAAGTCAAAGATCAAGAAGCAAGTTTTGCAGAAAAGATTAATTAGCCTTTAGCAGCAGTGCACAAGTTTTGAAAAAAAAACGACCAAAGTGGTCAAACAAATCCTCTGAGAAACACTGTGATTAAAGATTCTCAAGCTAATTCTCCAAATGTGTGTGGACAATGTGTTACAAATTCCTGTACTGTCAGCCTGCCCTTCACCTCTTCATGTCCTAATCTTTAAGTCATAAATTCCACTGAAGTGTTTTTAACTTTTAGATTTATGGGGCCTAATTAGTGAAACTACCTGTCATAAAAATGCAGAGATATCCTGACTCACTGGAAAACCCAAAACTTAACTTGAAGAAATGTCTAATTAGGAAAGCTACCTGCATTAAGGCACTTCCACCAGGGAGAAATTAACTTTTCTAACCTCCAACTTTTGTGGTGACTTTTGCACACTGTCCTAATGTTTCTGGCCCTCACAAAACTAAATATTATAACCCTTCTAAGATTAAATTAGGGAGAGACCTGCCGTCACACTCTGGCCCTTCAACATTAAGGAGATTTTAACTTGTCCTTCTACATACACCTGTATTCTGAATGATCACAATGAAAACTGTGGCAAAAAACATAGAATTACTTTCACCTTTGTTTAGATCTAAGTGTTTTGCTTGCCATTGGAATCTGACAAAAAAAGGAAAACCATGGGAAACCTATACATTAACTTCCTGTCTTTCCTCTGTGTTCCCCTGTGGTTATTCAATTATATAGTCCCCACTTAGTCATACAATGCATACCTGTGTTTCCCTCTGTCTAACTGTATGCTCCTGACACCTTGTCTTTCTCTTTCCTGGGCTCTTTCGGAGGACGGAGGGGGGGCTGATTATCTAAAGGTTGGCAGGGTTATTATTACCTACACAGTCTGAGCTGACTTTAGCCAGGAGGCACTCAGACTGAACAATGTGCTCAAGGCTAATGAGCTGTGCTTCATCCTATAAAGAAAAGAATATGTTTCAAACCTCTATGAACTTAAGCTTACTGAAGAAACATTAACCTTACAGGAGATTCATTTTGAACTGG
>JAVQJL010100729.1:0-13763 GCA_036024295.1 Nannoperca obscura | reverse complement strand
CCCCCCCCCCCCCCCCCCCCCCCCCCCCCCCCCCCCCCCCCCCCCCCCCCCCCCCCCCCCCCCCCCCCCCCCCCCCCCCCCCCCCCCCCCCCGCAGGGCTGTTAAAAAGCTTTTTTTTTTAAATGTTTTTCATGCAGGTTCAGGTGAAACACGGGATGTTTTCTTTCTTTTATGTTTTTAAAAGTTCCGAGTATGTGGTGTATGAGGTGAGATGGAGTTTGTTTAGTTGACCTGGAGCGCTCATGCCCAGTGAAGGTGGGTTTTTAAGTTTTATTATTTTTTGGTCAGATTAAGTTCATTAAGCTCATTCTGAAACCGACAGGTGATGAGGTCTCACAACACTGTAGCCATTTCACCAAAGAGGGTTTAAGTCCTAACGATTAACATGTGATCCATCACCGAGCAGTAGGGACTAATGATTGTCCATGTCCTCTTACCAGCACTGCAGCAACGGTACTCTGGAAATGGCTCCCTTGGTGTCAAAGGACCCATTATGCTGATAATAGGACACTGTAATAGTTCTAAAATACCTTTCTACAGATGCATAGTTATGGGGTTTTATGTCTTATAATAAGACTTACTTGAATTTGTGTATGCAGCTGTTTCCTCCATTTTGGGAAACTACTTTTGCTATCGGTAATCTCAAAGCATTAAGCTGATGATCAAGGCAATCTTGGGGTTTTGAAAATACCAATACAGTTCAGTATTCTGCCTTTTTCTCCCTTTTGACCATCAGATGACTTAGTCCCTACTTTTTTGATAGGGTCGGATACTCAAACGCACAGACTTTGGCCATACTCTACTATCCTGAATGGTAGTTTTTCTTGGTCATGACCATTTCTACTTTTGTCAAATGGCAGTAGCTTTTTGGACTGCCTTTTATTGGGGAGAAACGGGGACAAAATGATATCCTTAAGCCTCGCAATTTTTATATTGTAAGTCATTTTGAAGTAAGGACGTGTTGAAATTCATTCATTCAAATGGACAGTCCCATCATCAACCTCCCCACAATTTTAATGTAGCCTACAGGAAAAAGCATTTACAATCCAGCAACATTGATCAAATGTTTTATAAATGGTTCATTTCATGGACACTGTGTGTGGGGTTATTCTGCCTGTGTTGATGCAGTCCTCAAATCTTGCTTTTGAGAGTTGACACCTGACTTTAACACCGTCTGAATCACCCCAAGCCCCTTGTGTTCATGGGAGAGAAATTTGAAATAAAAGCATCCTTTTTTATATATACAAAAATTTTGGTTTAAAATAAGCACTTTACTGTACCATGTGAATGATTGCAGTTCACTTAAGGCAACATTTATGAAAGTTGCTACAGATTTTTGTATTGTTTTTCTAAAAAAAAAAAATGCAATAAAATGCTTTGAACTACGCACTCCGTCTCCTGTCTGGTTACTGCAACATCATTGCATTTTGCTTAAAGAGCTAAAGTGAAAACAACTGTACTTTCCCTGGTTTCTGCTCTCTTCTGTATCACTAGTTTCATATTAACTAGCGGTCTTATCTTTTGGCCAAGGCTGAGGCCTTTTCATCTGATTCCGTGCTGTAAATCCCTCTATCAGTAACGCTCCCTGATATCGGAGCTCACTATGAGCTCACACATGTCCTTGGCTGTTGGTAGCTCAGTTGTCTCTGCTCTCACACTGAAATGTGACAGTGGTTTCACCTTGCGTTAGTCCTGCTGAGGACTGCAGAGGGGGCGCCTCTCACAGCTGCACGGGCCTGATCTGACGAGACTGATGCAACCTGCTTGCAAGATCTGCTGCAGCTCCTGTGCCACCTCACGACCTCCTTGGAAACAGTGACTCGTTTGCTGAATTCGCTAAAAGCCAGTTTTGTCGTTTCAACACTGCTAGAGGGATTTGTCATCCTGAGGCTAAGATCTGCTGTATAGGCTAAAATGACTGAAGAAATACTGCACAAGCTGGGTTTGGTCACAAGTTCATGTTTAAATGAATGCGCAAAGAAGCGTAATTAAACAATCCCATCACCAGAGCAATCAACACCAACCACAGTGTGCTTGATGACCTACCAATAAGGGCTGCAACAACAATTCTTTATTAACTAATTCCAGCTTATGACCTTATTGTCATGTTTCTGCCCTTCTTCCCCTTAAATCTGAATTTGCTGCGCTTGACACAAAAAACATTAAGAAACAGCTTTCTATTGCATAACTTCTATTTCAGCATTCAGCAAACGTCATAAGGCAGGGGGAAATTAAATGATGCAACAGCAGTGAGTGTTATGTACAATCTCCAGAGAGCATGTGATCGATGAGAAGCTACCGGTGTATGTTTCCCTCTAGTGGAGCACTCTCATAGATGCATGTAGAATCACTGCCACTTAATCACTAAAGTATCCTTTGTATTTAGTTGTGAAATGTAACTACCTACATTTACTTAAGTACAAAGGCAATGTACTTATACTGCCATCTTACACAGCTTTACACTTGTACTCCACTACATTTATCCGACATCTTTATTCACTAGGTACTTTTGAGATTATATACAAAGTGCAAGATTCAACACACCCTTTGTTTTAAAAATCAGTGGAGTTCCAGTTTTTCCTGTTTTCTGCTTCTAGATTTGAGCCTGAAACATCCAACTGTAAAAAACATTCAGCTAAACGTGTATTAAATGTTTTAAATGCTCTTAATATAATTAGCTAGAAGAATATTTTTAGTACTTACTACCCATGAAACTGTAATATCAGGTGGGCAGATTTTAAAACAATAAAACATAGCACTCAGCTGTGGATACATGTTAGGAATGTGTATCTGCAACTATATCCAAACTACATTTTTACCTACTTAAAAATTAATTTCTATTGTATAAGAGAAACTAATGTAGAAGGTAGCATGACATCTAGCTTTATAAGACTCAAGTGCCAAAAAATGCAAGTAATGAATAAGTGAATAAAAAGTAAATAATGCAATAAAATCAGTGGAAATAAGCCACAGTACAAAGATACAAGCCAAAGTAACTTAAACATCAGAGGCTTATGAAAGACATAGTTACGAATGCAACAAATATAGACATTTCTTATTTTTAACCAATTTAACAGAGTAGAAATGAGTAATATTTGGCATACCCTTTAGTACTTCTTTGTGTAAAAATAATTTCTCCATTAAAACCGAATAATTTAACTATATATCAAAGTGACTGATGTCCTGTTCCAAAATACAACTGAGACTAAATGACCATCAATGGATCTGACTTTAAAAAAAACTAAAGTTCACCCCCGGAAAGAGTGACAATTAGTAGTCACTGATTACCTGCGCATAAACACCTGAGAATCGTGATGATTAGATTTGGATCACGTGACTGTCTGGAGTGCACAAAAGCCCGAGCACCTGCACAGTCTGAAGTTTGAGAGTCGAGCTGGAGGTAGGTATCATGGAGCATTTGAGGAAGCGTTTGTAAACTTTAGAAATGCTCGTTTGTTATTTTTTTAACTTTTTGTCAGTAGCTATATCTGTGATTTTCATTATTAGCACCGAAGACATACGTTGCTGGTTAGTGAGTTCGTTTTCTTATGTAGACATAAAATACCTTTTACATTAGTTTTTTTGTGTGTGTTAAACTAAATATTCAAAGTTTTCTTTATACCTTTTACCTTCAGTAAATACACAATATATATCCTATGAATTCTCAAAGATTTGCTTATTTCAGGTTAAAAATACTGTTTTAATTTCTAGACCCATGGATTGTGCTTACCTCTCAGGTTTAGCATGTGCTCAGGCAAAACGTAACAAATGAATTGATCGTTTAAATGATATTTTGGGAAATGCGTGTACTAAGTAGCCTCCTTTACCGCCATAATTGACACAAACATGCCACCACATTAGAGTGGTATTGATGATTATTGAAAAGTAATAGTGGCAATAAAGCACACTTCCAAAAATGTCTAACGTTGCTCTTTTTTTTTTTTTCCTTCTTTGCGTTGTAAGCAATTTGCTTGTTTTCCTTTGCAGGCCGTTTGACCCAGGCACTTAAAGACAAGACAACCCATCACTTGATACAATTTTTTTTTTTTAAATAAAATATATTGAAACACTTGTCTAATTATTTTTGCAAAGTGGGCTTTCAAACTATTATTTCACTATGAGGGGCACGACCAGGTGTTTCTACTAATTAACAGTTTGCAGAAGGCTAGCAAGGGACATAACTGAATAAAGTTGAAAGGAGAGAAACCTAAATCTCCTGAAACTCGTTTTTTTAATGTATTTTTTTTTTAATTGACTGGAAACGACAGGTCGACGACAGGTTGAGCGCAAATCTCCGCAGAAGTATTAAACTCTTTCTTCTGCGACCGTTTGGGAGGTTTTAAGAGCAGAAAAAGTTTTCAGGGCAGGTTAACAGTTAACTACCTTCTATGACGTCATGAAGCGCGACACCCGTGAACTCGCGAGATTTCCTCCCCCTGGCCGATCCAACATGGCGCCGTAGGGACGTTGTTATTGTTTCGCCGCTCCAACAAGCTTTTGCAGTACGACATAAAACTACGCGGACAAACGACCGAGCGTGTTCATGCGGGCATGAGAGCAACATCTGGAGATAATGTTAAGATCCACCGGCTTCTTCCGAGGGATTGACTGTCCGTTTTATGCGGAGTACAGCGAGACAAAAGGAAGCAGAAATGGGTGCAACAGACCGTACTGTCACTTCAGACACAGCCAGCAGAGACGGGCGTCCTACGGAGCACCCGCAGGTGTTAAAAAGCAAAGAGACCTTCACTCCGCACAGAAAGGTGCTGAGTAGTATTTTATTAAATCCAGAATTGAGTTGAATACTTCAAAACCTCTTCGCTCGCGGAGTAGGTAGCGAGGATGCGCGTGGACGGTACCACAGTGTTGAAAATGTGTCGAAACGGGCTAACGAAACTAATAACGGCGTGAATTCACTTTGTGTTGCCACTTCTTACCAGTTCAGTTCCCTCACTGGCTACTGTAAACTGAGCTAAAGCTAGGAAGTGCAAGATAAACTGTATTGAGCCCACACAGGGGAATTGTGAAGTGTGAAAGCAACAGAAACACAGATGTATAGTATTACGTGATTGAAAAAAACAAACGAAACTAGTAACACCCGCTACATACACAACGAAGCATACAAAATGTGTTACAAATGAAGTAAGGAGACCAGGAAGTTGTTAGAAAAATCTGCACATGACGTAATAGAATCAGGTGGAGAGTGTCCCGTGTCTGCAAGCATAACATACATAACATACAGTTATTGCACACGTAGCAGCAAACCAAAGTGTGTCTCTCATAATACAAAGACAATTCTGCAGAAGGTTATGTAGTGCGATTCGCTCAGAGTAAATCGTTTTTGGTCAACTGAGTACATTTCCTTTGAATATTTTGTTTGATCTTTACCTCGTGTGATGACAACTGCGTTATATATTTAACTCTCTCTTGCTAGCCACATCCTTTTATCTCCTGGTACTGATTCTAATTCCTGAACTAAACTAGTCTTTCATTTTTACAAATGTCTAATCTGCATAACAGCCACCTCTCTGTATGGAAGTAAGACAATACAGTACATTATGCTCTGCATTATGCTGCTGCTGTCAAATTGAGTGAGTGGCCTTCTGTGACTGAACTAATGTAACTTAAAGCAGAAACACTGAGTTTTATAATTCCAGTGACAAAGAAACTGTTGTAATGTGGATCGGTCGCATCGCAGATGCCCGATCTGCTTAACGAGGTCACAATTGAGGCAGACCAGGTTGGTGCACCCGTGTTTGAAAGCTCCTGAAAAGCTAGTAAGTGAGCCTTTTTATTAATACTTTGTTGGGGAATTTTATTGAGACTGTTTGTCTTGCAACCCTGCAGAGCAAGGTTATGATCCCTTCAACCCAGACCTTGTGAGGCCCCAGGAGCAGCAGAATGGAGAGCCGACTGCCTCAGGAGACCTCACTGGTGCTCTGGAGCTGGTCAACAAGGCCATCGAGGAGGTCCGCAGCGAGGTGGAGAGGGAGAAGAGGAAGCTCTCTCGGATTGGAGATGATGTGTACACTCCCAGCGAGCGTACAAGTTTATCTTCATCTGATGCTGTTAAAAGTAAAACGCCACCTTCACACATGGCCTACGACCCTGGGAGTTATCAGATGACATCGGGAGGTTATAATCCCTCCCCTGGCTGCAGCAAGTATACCTTGGATTCAGACCACCAGGGGAACAATAGTAACTCCATGGAATATGTTCCTACTTCAGTGAGAAAGCCTCCATCTCGGACACAGACGCACCAACTCCCCTCTCCTCCCTCCAGTCCAAAGTACTCCAATAGCACATCCTCTTCTAAGTGTAAATACACCGTGGACAATTCGAAACCATCTACCGATATGGAGTATGACCCGCTGTCCAACTACGCGGCGGGATTCGCAGTGAAACGCAAGAGGGACAAGCGTGCACAAGCTGTTAAGACAGAGGCGAGGAAGACACAGAAACCGCCAGGATCAGATATGTCAGATGAGGAGTGTGTTGTGAAAAAAACACGGCCGGAGAGTGTAGACTCTAAAAAGTACACTTTCTCTGACACTGATGGGGAGAGCTCTGGAACAGAGTATCGACCCACCTCGCTCAGTAATCTCCAGCAGAGGAAAGGCTACAGTTGGTCGTTTCGGGTCACTGAGGGGGAGGAGAGAAAAGAGAGAACTGAAGGTTTGCTCAATGCACTGACACAGAGGAATAAAGAGGACTTGGCAGGCGACTCCGACGTTCAGGAGGATATTAAACAAACGGACAGCATAGAGAAAAAGAAGGTGGCTAGTCGAACTAGTCACGAGAAAAGTGGCAAATCCGATAAAGTGCGTAAACTTGAAAAGGAAGCAAACAAAACAATTGGAAGCAAGAGTAGGAGCAGCAGTAGTAAAGACAAAGGGTCAATAAAGAACTCAAACCAGGACTCTGCAAAGAAGGAGAACAAGAGTCATGGAAAAAGAGATGACAGGAAAAACACAGTTAAGGTTAAGACATCTGATAAAGTTCAGAGGGACGGCAGAGACGAAAAAAGAAGTGATAGTAAGACCAAAGCTGCGGAGAAAGAAAAAACGGACAAACGAGATAAAGATACAGAAAATGGTGCAAGGGAAAGCAAGAAACCCAGGATATCAGGCAAGGAAAAGGAACTCAGCAGGCATAAGGACCGCCAGCACAAAAATGGCAAACTTGATAGCAGTAAAAGAGAAAAGGACGCAAAGAAAACGAGTAAAAGCAGTTCTGGGAGCGCGAGCAGCAGAAGTAACAGCAAAGTTAGTTCTGCAAACAGCAAGGATAAGGTGAGGCAAAGCATCGGCTCATCAAATGGGAAAAGACTTCTGGACAAGCGGCGAAGTCTGAGTCTCAGCCATGCCGATCTGTTCGGAGATGAGAGCCCAGAGGAGGCCGAACCGATAGAGGTGGACGACGACGACGACGAGGAACCCGAAGAAGTGCTGGTGAGAAAATCTGCTGATGCTTTAAAGAGGGGACGTCTGACTCTGAACAAGAGGAAAGCGTTGGAGGTGAAACCGTCTTCTTCCGACGACGAGGATGACTGCGGCGCGGAGGGCGGCGGAGCAGGTAAGGACGAGGTCGACGCTGTTGGATTCGACTTCTCTGGTTTCCAGGATGATCTGGACTTTGACTCAGATCCCATGGAGGAGTGTTTGCGGATCTTCAACGAATCCAAAGATGTGAAGAGGGAAGATAAGGGACGGCAAGCTAAACAGGTATTTCCGACATCATTATTTTTTTATTAGTCATATTATGCAAATGCAAGTTGGCTGGATTAAATAAACATGCTATGCTGTGCCCTTTCAGCCTTCTAGGGATTCAGAGGAGGAGAAAAGCACAGTGAGCACTTTAACCACTCTCTTTCCCGGTCAAAAGAAGAGAGTCTCCCATTGTGTTGCCAAAGGAGATGTAAGTTTGCCACCTTAATCTCCATCCCACGGCGGGAACACACAATATCCGTGCCTGTGTTATAAAACCATTTGTCACCGGACACAGCAGTTCAGAGCATCATTTAATACAAATCACGTTTGTTTACAAAACGGTAACCGTTTCAAAGGAGTACACGGTCTGTTACCATGACAGCACAACTTTATCACCGGGGCAATGAGCAAAATGTAACAAACAGTGGTAAAGAAACAGTATTCAGTAGTGCATCAACTAAGTATCTTGACGTGGAGATTCCCCGAGCTCTTTAGGTAAGAAGCAGTTTTGTCATTACCACTTAATCACTTAATGAAAACCTGTCCAGCTGCGTCCGACTGTACGGTTCTGTGTTGGAAACTCACTTCCTGTGCATGCAAACATGTCAATGGTAGCCACAGGTAGCGCTGGCCTACTTCAGGGAGCCTAAGCAGTTACGTTACAACAAACAAGGAAGTGAACACTGAAAGCACAACATGGAAATTTGGGTATAGCGGAGGTGCTGTTGGGGATTTCCACTCTTGCACTGTAGCAAGTGTAAATAGACTGATCTGATCTTTGACAGGAAGCTGTCAGCTGAGATAGATTCACCTTTTTAAAAGATGCTTTTGACGATATGGTCTTTTCAGACTATATCTTTTAATGTGACATATATTGTAGTGACAGATTGAAAATAAGTATTTTGTGTGTTTCTTAATTGATAATAAACTAACAGTTTATAAGATGATAATAAGAATATAGGCTTGCAATACTCCTATTACTGTATTATATTGCATACCAGTTAAACAAAAACATTTCACAAAAGAGTCTCAGTGAGATCTTCCACAGGGAGGTAGCTTATGCTCTATGTACCGTTAACATACGTACAATTTGCTGAAACATCTTGTGACTTAACTTCTCGTGCAGCTATTCAAAAAGTGACTGATGATGTAATCCTTGTTACTTTCTGTATTAAAAACAAAACGGTCGCTCTCTACTAAAACGTGCTTCTGTTTTTATCAGACTGACGCACCTTCTAAGACCGGGTTGGCGAGGCCGTACAAGAGACTCTCAGCCCAGGAGGTCTGCTACCAGCGCATGCAGATGGCACGGCAGCAAGCCGCTCAGCTCTCTGCGTCCGTCAAAGCCGCCTCGCAGAGCTCCAGCTCCTCCGGAGAGAGAAAGAGAATAGCGCACCGTCCCAACCCACCGACAACATCCTTCAAAACAAGTATGAGTGCCTCCACTTCTCTATATTGTAGCAGGATTCAACTTTTTCCCCCTTCTTTTTAACATAACCACATCACAGCTGAAAATAATTTCTGAATATGTTAACGTAGGTTTAATGGACCAAAAGTCTCTTCTCTGATGGGAAGAAATGCAACTATTTTGACTGTAAGTAGAAAGTCACACGTACTATTGATTGATTGATTTGATTAGGTCCCGCGGATGTCAAACCAGCTGCCGGTCGAGTGTTATCCCCCAGCCAGACCCATCAGACTGTCAAGGCTCAAACCACCGCTGGCATCTTGTCCAAGACTGTGTCTACTGTCATGCAGAGGAGAGTGGCACACACACCAACCATGAAGGTATCCACAAAATCCACAAATTCCCATGATGCCGATTGTTTTTGTGAATATTGTTTTTGTGTTTTTGTGCGTACATAACCATGACGACTTACTGGCAGAGGTGGTGCCGCCTCTCAAAAGAGAAATGTTTGCTTAATCTGAATCCGATCCTGTGATTTAACTTCCGTGTTCTCTTCCTGTTTGGATTTTTACAGAGTGGTTCCATGAAGCGCCCCGTCATCCCCACTGAGTTTGGAGCCAAAGTTCCCACCAACATCCGCCAGCGCTACCTCAACACTTTCATAGATGAATGTGTCAAGTTTTGCCCATCAGAGGACGCTGCCTTCCAGATGGTACGGAGAACACCCGGTTTTCACTAATTCCACCCAGAGTTAGATGCGTTTTTATTGTTTATCAGACATTTGTTCTGTTCCAACACACGTAATACACTAGCTTATAAACTATGTTATGTTATGTTCTTATAAAAATGTTTAAACTCAGATGGTTCTCATTGAAGAGAATACTACAGGCTCTAATCACAGTCTGATCTTCAGTGAGAACAAGCTGTGGTTAAATGGAGGCTTTACTGTTTCAGGGCCTCGACGAGGAGAAGCTGGTGTATGAGCGCAGTAGCAGCAAGAACATCTACCTCAACGTCGCTGTCAACACTCTGAAGAAGCTCCGCTGCAAGAGCACCTTGAGCACGTTGCCTGTCGCCAGTATGCCACCTCAGTCCCTGTTTACTCTTTGTCAATATGTACACACTGCTGTTGTTCACACACACAAACAAAAACCTACACATGAAACTTGAAAGGATTGCATCAGATGTGCCAAATACAGATCTGAACAGAAATGTGAAGGTTGTATCAGGTGGTCAGACTACATTTAAATGGTCACTTGTGTTTGTTTGTTTGTGTGTGTGTGTGTGTGTGTGTGTCTTTCTGCAGAGGACCCGGGGTCAGTCGCGAAGAGGAGGGCCCAGTCCCACGAGGAGGTTCTGGGAGGTCGTCTTGCGGCTACGACCAGCTTCACTGTCAACAGGATGGGTAAACAGCCGGAGGAGAAACTGGCTGGTATGGGACAAGTTAGACTCTTCTTTCACTCTTCTCCCGGCTAACCGACAGGAAGCACCATGTGTTCTCTCATTCTGTTTGCCGTCGGCCACCTGATCACGTCCCTGACAGTCTGAAGATGCAGATTATACCTCTGATGAAATCAAACAGGCAAGAGAAGAAAAAAGAAAGACAAACATGAAAAGAAACTGAAGGACTCTTTGTGTCGAGGAGAGACTTTGGTTTACTCCGTGACGTGTTGAGTCAGGTTACAGTTACAGTGAAGCTGTTTACATAACCATGTGACAACCTCCCGGTCCTGTTAACAGCAAACTCCCTGCCCCATGACCCGATCAGAGGAAATACACAACTGTAGTATTGCTGTTGATTAGTGTAATTTACAGGAAATGGATAGATAAATCATTTTAGTAATTTAACAAGTAAAAATACCAAACAATTAGGGCAGCTTTTCTGAAGGCAGTTCACATTTTAATATCATTACTAACTGAAAGCTACAGCTGAAACGATCAGCCGACTGATGATGATAGTAAACTGGTCAGACGAAAAAAGGGATTTGAAGATGTCACCTTGGCTTCTGGGACATTTTGACGGACATTTTTCACAACTGTTGGATGTTTTATAAACCAAATGATTAATCGAGAGGAGAAAAGTGAAAAGAGAAGATTCATTGATAATAGAAATATTAGTCAGTTGCAGCCCTGTTGAAAACATTTGGGTCAAATCATATGAATTAGTCCATCTATATGTGCATGTATGTCAAGTGAAGCCCGATCTCAAGGTGATTTTGTTTTGTAATGTTAAATGTTTTTTATTGTGTGTCAATTGCAATCAAGTAAAAAAAAAAAAAAGGTTAAATAAGTTATAAAAGTAACAATTCCTCGATTTTTTTACTTAACTGTACCTCCTCAGCAGGTTGTGTTGAAAGTAAAAATGTGGGTTTCCATCTTCTACTTCTGTTCCTTCACATATTCAGTGTAGGTTTTGTTACAGAATTGTAAAAAGACAACATTTAGTTTTACTCGTCGCTCCGTCTCACTGTAGGAGCCACGTTGTACAGGAAGCTGAAGGCGTACCTGATGACGGAGGAGCAGCTCCAGGAGCACGGATACCCAAGAACAAACCCAGAGTCTGCCGGCAAAGCCGTCATATACAACCTCCCCGAGAAAAAGCCTGTTGTAGACCGTGAGTAGACCCCACAGCTCTCTCGCCTATTTCTAATTGCCAGTACTAAATCATATTAACACAGATGTGTTTCCAGCGTTCAACAAGATATGCTGTCGATGTGGAGCCGAGTATAAGATCAATGTGAATGGCAACTGCGTACGGAAGGAGGAATGTAGCTTCCACTGGGGACGATTGCGGAGACATAAAGGTCAGTTTGTTTGCATTTATTTAGTGTAAATCCTTAATCCGCTTCAATATTATGAATGCACATTTTGGTCTTTCTTTCGGTCTCGTTCCGTCCCGTCTTTGCTGCCAGTCGCTGGAGGCTGGGAGACCAACTACAGCTGCTGTGCTGCGTCTGTCGGCGTGCCAGGTTGCCAAGTTTCCAAGGTATCACCCTTTTTTTCATTGTCAAGTCCAATATATGGGCTGTCGTGGCTTAGTGGGCCAATGGAGACATACATAAAATGAGGCATTTCTTTTAAACCTAAAATTGAACAGTGTCATGTAAGACAAGCTAATGGAGAAAGACACTAGAAAACAATTTAACTTTAAAAGTACCTTAAATTATAATACCATGCCACCCTTCTGTAAACACCAGTTTAGTGAAGCTCATAATCTACGGTTGTTGTTAAAACGGTCCGATTTTTAATTCTCTTACGGATCCATCAGTCAGATCAAAAAAAAAAACCTTGAATATTATCTTAGTGCAGTTATCGTCTGACAGTAGACTAATAGTCATCACACTGCTTTTCCTTCACTGTAGACATCTAGCTATATTCCTGAGCCTTCAATGTGAAACACTACAAAGTGTCATCAAGCACTTGCAGGATAACTACAGTAAAACTTCTGTCTCACCTAATAGTAACTTTCTGCCCTTTTTCCCAGTCCAGAGTCTTAAAACATTTCATATTCCCACAGCAACATGTTCAGGATGGGCGTAAGGAGTCATTTGACGGCTATGTCACGACGTTCAGTAAAGCTCTCCCACCAGATGGCAATGGAGGGGTGTTTGCTCTGGACTGTGAGATGGTGAGTCAGACGAGTTTTTAACTACTGAAACACTAATCTTTATCCACAAGGGGCCTTAAACTTCCATCGTGTGTGTGTTTGATTTGAGATTTGACGCATTATAGGCCAGTTTAATACAAATGGGACATGGAGAGTCACTCAGTGCTCAATCTGAATTACAGCATGGGCAAAATGAAGATAAAATGTCACTCCTGTATGTCCCAAATTTTTTAAATTATATTTTGCATTCAAAGTCACTTGAACTATGTTGTCCTCTCCTCTGACGCAGTGTTACACCAGGCAGGGCCTGGAGCTGACGAGGGTGACAGTCATTGACTCTGAGATGAAAGTCATCTACGATACATTTGTCAAACCCGAAAGCAAAGTGGTTGATTACAACACACGGTGAGTTCATGTTGGTTGTGTCTGCTATTGAATTTAACTGGTAATGAAAGTCATTGTCAGTTGTCTTAAATTTGTTATTGAAACAGTCACAGTAGTGTAAAGGCAGGATATACACCGATGAGCCATAACATTATGACCACTGTCGGTGGGATATATAAGTAGTTGATGTGTTGGGAGCAGGAAAAATGGGAAAGTGTAAGGATGTGAATGCTCTGACAAGGACCAAGCAAGTGCCCACGCTGACCGCTGCCCACCGCCGAAAGCCCCGACGATGAGCATCAGAACTGGACCACGGATCAGTGGAAGGAGGTGTCCTGGTCTGATGAACCACGTTTTCATCACGTGGAGGCCGGCGTGTGCGCATCACTTACGTTGGGAAGACATGGCACCAGGATGCACTATGGGAAGACGGCAAGCCAACAGAGGCAGTGCGATGTTTTGGGCAACGGTCTGCTTTGACACGTACCACCTACCTAAACACTGTTGCAGACCAAGTGCACCCCTTCATGGAAACGGTATTCCCTAAAGGCAGCGGCCTCTTTCAGCAGGACAACGCGTCCTGACACACGGCAGGAACGTGTTTGAAGAACACAACGACGAGTTCAAGGTCTGGACTTCGCCTCCAAACTCCCCA
>JAVQJL010100726.1:5000-54734 GCA_036024295.1 Nannoperca obscura | reverse complement strand
TTCTTTAAAGTTAAGACTAGTTTAAAGTCATCTTCATTGAAAAGTACAGTGCTTTTCCTTCAAAAATAAGGACATTTCAATGTGACCCCAAACTTTTGAACGGTAGTGTATATATGACTTATTAAGCATAACGTTTAATGGCGGCCTGATGTGAGGACCTGGAATGAGTGATGGAGGGAGTGTGAAGGGTCACATGCAGTGACGGTTGTTTTATGTCGGAGTAGGTACAGAGATTTGACAAGGGCTGCCTGCAACCAATGATCATTTTCATTATAGGTTAATCATTTAGTGTATAAAATGTCAGAAAATAGTGAAACATGCATATACGCCAACTGCCAACTTGTAGTCCGACCAACAGTCAATTTACATTGATTAAAAAAACAGAGAAAAGCAGAAAATCTACTATAAAACTATGATAAACTAGATCTATGTTAAGTTTTCCCTTTTGCTTGATAAATGACTCAAACAATGAACCGATTATCAAAATAGTTACAGATTGATCGACTATTTGTAGCAGCTCTAGATGTGGTCATGGGTACTTGCATGGTTGATGATGTGAGAAAGTTCGGGAGTTGCTTTTGGAGTTCGCAAACCATTAGTGGCACATTTGCATATTAAAAGATCCACCAAAGTTGAACTCCACACATATTTACTTAACATCAGTCTAAAGTTCTGTTTCTCAGATCATCTTTAAATTTCTCTACATTTCAGATAAGTTATTAATACTGGTGTGGCCGAGCCCTGACAAATAAGAGGTCTGCTGTAATAAATAAATTGAATTGCTGTCACAAAGGAGTCTGTAATCCTTCAATTTACCTGACACTTTCCTTACATGGTTTTTAAAAGAGACAGTGACCATTTGTAAATGAAGAGCTACACAAGCAAACAAATGCGCGTGTATGTACACACACACACACACACACACACACACACACACACTGAACGATTAGGAGGACACGATGCTAAAGCTCTTCTCTAGAAAACGGAGATGTTTGTGGTTTTATCCTCTCTGCGAGTGGTCACACGGGGGGGTTCAGATATCCCAGCATCCATCAGCAGGGGATCCAACATTATGTCCACTGATCACTTAAGTTTTAAAAAAATTCTTCCGGGACGACACGCCCACTGGATTTAATTTTGCATCATTTTGTCTTGCACTAGCATCAGATACAAGAACTGTTGTGCACCACTGGCGCCACAAAGTTTACTATTTACTTACTACACTGACAGTACCTTTTTGGGGAAAATGTGCGTAAAGCCAAATTTACCTGACCATCAAACACGCAAGTATTAACTCAGAACCACAAACTTACATATTTAAAATCAACATCCAGGGAAGCACAAACTTAACTCAAGTGCTTATTTGTAAGGAACTTGATTACGAAATGGGGCAGTGGACTTTAAGGGCCCCTAAGTAGCCTTGATAGCTGCCCTGAGATTTGCCTGTCTCGGTATTAAGACCACAGATTAGCCAGCAGTGCCCGGTTGCTAGCTGTAATCAGAACGCTGATCTAGTATAATCGCTTTTCAATAGTAAGCAAGGGCGCTGGTTTCAGGCACGGCTCAGAGGAGACATCTTAAGCAGCAGGAGGTCAAAGAACAGATTTCCAACTCAAACATGAGAAACAAGACTTTCCGTGATGACTAGCAAACAGGAAATAGTATTATTTTAAAGCAAAAATATCATTAAACAACTTATGTGGTTGGTGTGTGTCGGTGTTGACTTGCTTTGATGTCGGTCACAGGAGGCACCCAGCTCCACTCCATGTCGTTTTTTTTAAGGATAAAGTGAACAGCGCTGTCTTTCACTTTGCCTCCTGGGCTGCTTCTGTTTCAATATTTTATGAGCTACAGCCAAATCACCGTGGCGGAATAATTAAACATCAGTTAGGGTACACAACTACAGAGAATAAATTCTAGAGGCAGCTCATCAGTGAAGAGGGAGCACTGAAGGAGAGCAGTGGGGCTCCTCAGAGATCAGAGACGGCTCAGTCAGACACTCAGAGGAATCTAATTTTGCCATTACACTGTATACAACCTAATGATTTATTGTCTGAAATACCAGAGCAACTGCTGGCTCTAATGTGGAGGAGTACATTGCTAATTTGGCCATGAGTGTATGTATGTGTATCCTTCAACGTATCATTCTTTCCGGTGTAACATAAGAAACGTAGATGCAAGCTGGCTACATTAGCTGATCAGGCTGATGTCAAGAAACACAAACACAAGAAGAAGAAGAAGAAGAACCACCACCACAACCACAACCACAACATCCCTGCATCGTAAAGATACATGCTTTACTGGCATGAACGTTTCAAAAAACAATGTTGCCAAAGCATCAAAATACAACATTTCTAAATATTTGGACATACATTTAATTTCATCTGGAAATATTTCATCTCTCTCGTTCCCTGGCCATTGCTCTAATATCCTGAGAGTTTAGGCTGAAGTGACCAATGGACCCAGTTTGCTCTTACGTATCTACTTTGTTGTGTCAGAATTTCACTTTAAAAGGTCAAAGCCGAAACAAAGCTATACACATTTTGTATAATCAAACATTACAGTCTGGATGTAGGTTCCTGATGCAGAACCTCAGGTCCTTTTCAGATACTTGCATGTTTCCACGCACAGACACACTGTAGCTCTTGTTTTGATGCGTCTGTATGTACGGTTAAGCCTGTATGCATGCATGGCAGATTGTAGTGTCTCTCCAAAAAGCCCATTTCTAACGTGAGCTGACAGCCGGTGCAGACGCTGAGAGGAACAGCAGGAGAAAGCGGTCAGGACGTCTCCACACATCAAACATTTAAAGGCCAACGCAGCCAGGCAGGGATACCACCTACCATAACAAAGTGTACATGTGGCACAAAGTGAGACTAATAAATCAGACGGTGTGTTTAGTCTTTTGTGTGTGTGTGTGTGAGACAGAGGTAGCGACAGCGGGCCATTAATGTTCTGATGCCATCATGATCCTATCCTTAGTATCATGATGCGTAATAGCATCATAGATGTTTAATGTGGCCTGGTGTGTATTTTAGTGCTGAACCGGTGACGTCTTCGTCATTTACTGAGACTGTCGGGCTGTAAATAATCGTTACTTGCAGGCTTCTGTGCCCTGTGAGAGACGAGATGTAAAACAGGAACTACTACATTCTCTGGTTCAAGAAAGGACTTGCTGCTTCTTCTGTTTTATATCATAGTAAACTGAACTTCATCTGGGGTTTTCTCTGGGCTGTTGGTCGGACAAAACATGACATTTGAATATTATACCTGACGTTTTTCACAGCTTTCTGGCATTTTATAAACCGTTAACAGAGAAAGTCATCAGCAGATTAATTGATATTGAAATGGACTCATAGTTGCTGTCCTTCAAGCAAATTGCTGGTTGCAGCTTCTCAAATGTGATGATTTGCTGTTTTTATGATTGTAAATTGGATATATTTGGTGTTTAGGACTGTTGGTCACTGCATAATAATAGATTTAAGTCATTTATTAATCAAAGATGTCAAACGTGCTGGTTCTAGCATCTCATGTGGGATGATTATCTGATTCACATCGTTGTAAATTGAATATATATATATATATATATATATATATATATTTGGGTTTATGGAAAGTCAATCAGTTGATTGACAGTTGTGCTGGTTCTAGCCTGTCATGTGGGATGACTCGCTGTTTTGATATCATTGTAAATTGAATATAGTATGGTTTTGGAGTCTTGGTAGGACAAAACAAGCAAGTGTTCACTATTTTCTGATGTTTTATAGACCAAATGATTAAGAGGTATCTAGAATCTTTAATCAACAGATGAATCGATAGAATAAATACCAGCAGACCTTGCACACCAGGTAATTCATGTAAAACTATTTTTTTTCTACTAAACTAAAAAAAAAACAAGATGTGCACATATTTTTCATTCAAAAGTTTAGAATGAGACACTGCACCTCGGTTTATAAACCCTTTACCATGCCCAGCCTCGGTGAGCTCTCCTCACTTCCGCAGGGCGACTCATGAGGTACCAACAAACTAAATCTCTGCATCCTTCAAATGTTTCAAACTGTGTCCAAGTGGCCGAAGTGTCTCCTGCAGAAATGCAGCGGCGCTTGTAGGAAAAAGCCATGTGTGCGTGTGCCACATTTCCAGCGGTGAAAAGGCAACAGCATCCCGGGGAGGATGTTGAAGCTGCTCTGCTAATCTCAAGCCGTGTCGCTGGAGTTCCAGGCGCCAGCAGCGGAAACGACGGTTTTCACCGGTTTAATTACGGGTTATTGAGGCGTTCAGTGACCCCGGAAAGGCGGTAAAGTGAGCTAGCTATAACTGCTCCAAGAAGAGCAGGAGTCGGACATGCCTCTTTCCCCCTGTCTGAAAAAAATAAAGCCTTCTTCCCCCCCCCCCCCCCCTCCTCGTTTAGTTACAACCAGTCAGCGGCTCAACCCAACAAACTGGCAACGTGTTTAAATGTCTGCACTCACCTCACTCAGGGTCGCGAGAGAAGAGCGGAGAACCGGCAGTGGTATCCTGGAGGTTTAAACTTGTCCCGTTAGAAAAGACACAGCCGGGCTGGTAAAAGCTTAGTGTGTGTGACTCTGTGTAAATGTGTGTGTGTGTGTGTGTGTGGGTGTGTCTGCAGAGTCTCTCTCTCTTCCCCACCACACCAAGTCACTCCTCGAGGGCGGGGCTGAGAGGGAGGAGGAGACTGAAGCACACAGTGAATGGCAGGGGTTCACAAAGTTGGGCCCCTGATGCCGCCAGGGTCCCCCACCACCACCACCACCACCATCTCAGCAAAGATACGTTTTATTTTTGGGGGGGATACAAATAACATTTTTAATAAGATTTCTTTGCAAGACTGAACGTGCGTTGCCCTGCACCTGATTTTATGCGCATAAAACACCTGAGAGGAAATGCAACAAGTTGGTGTATTGATAAAAAAAAGAAATGTGACAAATTGTAATGGAAACAGATGCACGTGACTTAAAGTCCACCGAAGAGAATGGTTGCTTCTTAAGTATTGTTTATATGGGTATGTTTCTATGTTGTACTGGCTGACCATACAATCTAAATGAGTTGAAAACATCAGATCTGTTTGGGGCGATGAGGAGACTGCAATCTTCCTGTAAACAAACAGAAATGCCACATTTCCGTCACGTTTTCTACATTGTTTTCAATGGTTTGCCGCTTGACTGGCGCTCTCTTCTTCTGCAATGGCACCTGACTAATTAGCGAATATGGTTACGCACATACATCCAAACTAAAGAGGGCAGGAGCCGAGCCAAACAGCTCGCACACTTATTGGAGCAATACATAATTAGACCTAGGAGCCTTGCATTTTGCGAGCTGTTTATTTGTTTATTACCTGAGTAATTAGCATCATCATCTGTTTATGTTCGTGAACCAATACCAAATATTCGTATAATGGTAGGCCTAGGGGATGAAAACACACGTTAATTCACATTTTGTTTTTACCAATTTTCTCTAAACCTCACAAAATAGTGTTGTGGTTGTTTTAATATGTACACACATATATGTACATGTATCAGTTATGATATGTGGTTTAAGAGGGAGTTAAATAGCCTTCACTGGTTGCCTGGCAACCACACAGTGACAACAAGTCACTGCACGTAATTCTTCCTAAAACTGAGGTGCAGATGTACAGCGTTGTTTTCACTTTTCTGTCCTGTTTTGCTGTGTATTTAAATGAATATAATTTGGACCTCACATCTAAAGGTTAAGGTACAAATATTGCACATTAACTTGCATCTAAATTGTTGCTATATCTTTATGTCTGCTTATCTTTGTTCAGCCTTGCCAGCTTTATTTATCGTCTATATATTTACCTTTCTGTAAATATTTTGTCAAGATTTTGTATAAAAATATTAAGAGCTACTGACAACTTGTGCATGTCAACATACGAGGCCAGTACCTTTTAATCTAATTTTGGTTATTTACTTCCATCAAAAAGTTTAGAGAATGAAAATAATAATAATAATAATAGCTTTGCATGAGCCAGTTAATCATTAAACAACTCTAACTCTTCTTTTGCAGAGTTTCTATTTAATGTATTATTTAGCAGTATTTTTCCTTCTCTTAATGCTCAAGAGGTGTCAAAAACACACTGAAGCTGAGAATCAAATGAGTGCTGCACTTTGTCTCTGGTGAGACAGTAGACTTTGGAAGAGAGCGTCTCTGAGATTTCCCTCCCACTCTTTGGGATTTCCTCTTTTTTCTCTCTGTATCTTTTGTCTCTGCCTACTTGTGTCTCCTTTTCATTCTAATCTTTTTTCTCCTTCTTGTCTTTTCTCCCATGTCTCCTGTCTCTCTGTGGTCACACGAGCAATCACACGAAGTGAATCAGTATCTTGATTCTAGTGCAGAGATCTTCCTCTTGGTATAAGATAGTGGTGATCTCGTCTGTAAAATTCCTGAAATAAGTAAAAGCAATTTGAGGGGGAAAATATGTTCAACGAATACAGAAGGATCACAGACATAAGGCAAACTATACAATTATTTTGTGTACATGCTGCTAATTTGCAACAGCAAATATGTTTCGAAAGAAGCATTATGCCAGCAGAGCAGTTCCCAGACCAGTGCATGATGCTTTCCACAGCAGAAGATCTTTAGGAACCCCAGAGGGACTTTCTTTAGCTGTCTGAGGTGGTAAAGGTGCTGCCTCACTTTTATTTTCTCTTTTCAATTATTAATTATTAATCATTCAATGATTCAATTAGTATTATTGTCCACTAACGAAAAACGCTGTCTTACCCTGGCGGCTCCAGGGGATTCCTCAGGGATGGAAGACTTTTTTCTCTCATTAGGAGCTTCAAAGTGTTTTCAAAGTTTAGACTATATTGCTTCAAGGCACTTCAGATCAGAGCAAAATGATCTCCACATGAAGGTATCACCAAGATTTTGAAACATGACAGGTAATGAAGTCAGTCTGCGATACTCATAATAAATGAGCCTCGTGAGAAACATACTGATTGTAACATTTTATTACTGCATTTGTGCTTCAAGATGAACAGAAACAACTAAAATGTGATGACAATAATATCCAAAATGGGCAAAGTTTGCACATATTGACAGAGACACATGGATAAAATGGGGAAATAAAAGTTTTAATATTGTGAAACACACCGCGATCTGAGAATGTGGGTCAGCAGAAATGGTTGATGGAGTAAAGTACACTCCCCTTTTCTCCTCTTAACCCTAATCTTCCTGGTCCCATGGCAGCTGGAAATGACGGGCAGGCTTAAGACTTTACCCTTTACATATTTCATGGATTTGCACTTGCCCCACTTCTCCGAAGGAGCAGAAAGGGGCGGTTGTTTTGTTGGGAGTGGCAAGACCAAACAAAGCCCACAAGTAACAGTTAAGAATGAGGATTAGTGTCTTTGCAAATTGGCACTCCAGTTTATTCTGGAGCCATTTCAAAAAGTTCTGTAGCAGAAATACATTTTCTTGCCAAGAATTTGACTGGAAGATTGATACCACTTTCATGTCTGTATGCTAAATATCAAGCTACAGCCAGCAGCTGGTTAGCTTAGTTTAGCATAAAGACTGGAAACAGGGGGAAACAGCTAGCCTGGAAGCCCAGGAAGTCACTGCCAAGAAATACTCTGGCCCATAACCCCATATAAAACCACAAATCATTTTTACACTTCAACTTTTTGCATGGATTGAACAAACAAGATACAGAGTGTTAATTAGTACGATTTAAAGTTGCTGGAAGGTGGACTTTTGTTACTTACGTCCAGAGACAGGCTAGTTGTTTTGACCCCTGTTTGCAGTCTTTATGCTAAGCTAAGCTATTCATCTCCTGGCTCCAGTTCTACATTCAATGGACAGAAATGAGAGTATAAATCTTCTGGTATCAATCTTCTCATCCAAGTCTCGACAAGAAATCCTAACTTTAATGTGCTTGAAAATGATTAATCTGATCATTAAGCACTGGATTTTAAAGTGATGAGCTTCAGTCATCAGTTTTTATAGTTTGAATGGGCAGACAGACAAAGAGACAAGAAAACTGAAAATATCCAATGCTGCTGCAGCCCTCCTCCTGAAGAAGGGTTTCAGGAATGACAATCTCTCTTTGTGTGATGCTATTAAAAACTGTATTATAACTCGGCTCCACAATGCACAGCATGTCTTTCTGCCCTGCATTGATCCGCCACCCTCTCTTTTATCTTTGTCTCGCTCTTCTCTCTGTGGCGAAGACTGGAACAGTGCCAAGTGGCTGCCGTGAGCAATGAGTCCATGTTGTCAAGTTCTTCCCATTAAGATATTAGCACATCAACGAGGATGGAGTATGCTCTTATTATCAATCACTTTTTTACGGTCAATTGTACATCAATCAGACTGTTATTATCACAATGTCATTTGAAGTATTCATGCATTGCTCTTTTATAGGGCACTGCAGCTCATATTATTGACCTGCGCCTGTGGTTAACAGCACTAAGTGGACAGACAGGACTGTCAATACCATGACGGGCTTTACACTGAGAATACTTGAGTATTGGAGTGGATGTAACTTTTCCCCATTTTCTATGCTTTTACAATGTTCAGTGTGTCATCTGTCTAAATGCTTAATTGTACACATAGTAAAAAGCAGCAGTGAACTGTTACTGAGTACATTTACTCATCTACTTTACTTCAGAATCATGTTATTTTATACTCCAACTCCACCACAATATTTTACTTTTTACTCCATTTATTTGACAGCTATAGTTAATAGTTACTTTGTAGATTCAGGTTTTACATACAAAAACATGATCATGTTATAAAATATGATGCATTGTTGTAGATTAAACTGCATAACAGAATATAAAGTAGTTAATAGTGGCTTCACCACAGCCCGTCACCACACACACACACACACACACACACACCTTCCTCCAGATTTAACATTTGCACAATGACTTCCTTGCACTAGAACTTTCTCTTACTCACTTACCTGCATACCTGCACTATTTATGCTTTCGCACACCAATACATACGTACATATATATATATATATATATATATATATATTTTTTTTTTTTTTTTATGTCTGTATCTGCTCTTTAGCATAAATACCATATTTATATAATTCCTCCAACTGTCTATTCGGTATGTATGTTTAATGTTCATGTAATGATAAAAAATGTTGTACTACTCTACTATATATTTTATACTTATACCTGCACTGCCTACTGTATCTGCTGCACATGCTCATACTGTATATACTGTATCTTAGTGAATTGATATCTACCCCTCACTGTTATATTATGTTATATTACTCATTGTCTCAGTACTTGTACTCTGTGCAGTGACAATTAAGTTGAATCTAATCTAATCTAACACCAGCTACACCATGACAATCTTGTTTACACTGTAATCCATCATTAGCAATAATCTAATAATGTAATACATAATAATTTAACACCATTCTGCTGCATCATGAGTTCTTCTACTTTTGATACCTTAAGAAAATGTTGCTGTTGATAGCAAATTATTTTAACTAAGTAGGTAAGATTTTAAAATCGTGACTTTTGGTTGTAACAGAGATTTTTTTTTACTGCTGAAGTGAAAGATTTCAATAATATATCCCCCACTGGTACAAAGTAAGCTTCTGAAATCAGGTCCAAACGTAACATCTGTGCTGACTGTCCTTCAGAAAAATGAAATTGTTTGGGCTTTTGTATCCTTACAGAGAGTTGCCTGCACGGTTGTAATGACTCTCTTTCTGTCTGTCTGGTAACATGTACACCCTTGGACATCCGGATCCCAGCTAGGTCTCATTCTACAGCAACAAGCAAAAGCCTTCTGCCTTTGACCCTGCTATGTTGCTGGGTCCATGCAAGTAGTTACTTATTTTCTCAGCTATAACAATTCTTTCTGTGATTCATATTTCAGGGTTGAAATCATTCAAAACAGACAGAATTGGTCCATGATCCTGAAGTGATCATTGCTGATTTCACTAAAGAAAGTAAAGGCTGTCTGGCATGTAAGATAAGAACACATTGATGTTTTGAGGCATATAAAAATACTCATATTTATTTATATTTATATATATTTATTATTTACTCATAAAAATGAATAAGTTTGATACGTTTTTTCACAGAAAAAAATTTAGATAAGTAAAATAATTCTTAAAATTACATCTTCTCCTTCTCTCTCTTTGGAAAATACAAAATCATTTGAATTTCACTTCACCTGTGATCCCACTTGTTAATCTCAGATTTATTGTGAGAACAGAGGAACTTTCCCCTTTCAGCAGATGAAAGTGAAAACAACCTTCTAGTGTCAAACCGTGCACATACATCATTCTGCACAGTGAAGGTCAAACATCCAAGTGAAGCAGCAACAAGCATTTTTGCATGAAGAGGGACTTTGAAGTGTGCATGGACCCTCAAAGCAATTCACTTGGAGAGCACACGGGCATATGTGCGTCGTAGACATGCAAATGTGACAGTTGCAAATGACACATGTTGTCTCTCCATTCATTCCTCTAGCAAATAAGATCGGCATGGAAAATTGAAATAGTGTCTGCTTTTGAAAACCCCTCTAAGGGGTCCAAAGAGAGCTGCATCTCCTGGGGACAGGAGGATAAAAAAAAAAAAGACAGACTGAGAGATTGGACTGAACTGTGAAAGCAACAACTTGAGTATGGAGAGAGATGAATGTATACGACTGATCTCTCGTTTCTGCAATGCCAAGTGATAGAAAATGTCTTTTTATTACCGTTGGAAATGGCTTTGCAGAATGCAGAGGGTTTCTATATGTATGAATATAAATCTCCACATTCACTTTGTCCAGACTGCTCTAACTCTTTTGACCATGGCATTAAAGTGGAAATAGGTTTCACTACACACATTTCTACAAACACTCCCACTCAGCCATTGACCTGAAATCCAGAATTCCCCCATGATATTTTTTGCAAATTCAAAAATCCAACTGTGGTAGATTTCATTTTACAAAACTTTTGCTGTGCGAGTGATTCTGAGAACTGAAAAGATGTCATTATGGTCCAAGGAAAGAGAACCCACAAATAAGTGTGATTCCTAGGAGCACCTACTCTATTTGAATATTTATGATGTCTCAGTAGAAGAGAGGAATCTCATAATCTCATAAAAAGGAGTTCATTTTGGTTCTTTTTTTTTTTTCTTATTTTCTATTTTAAACACTTTAATTAATTTGGTCTCATCCGCACATGTAGCATGATATTCTTGTGTGAATCTACATTGTCATTATAATGTGTCACAACAACTGAAAGTACAAGTTCTGTTTCATAGTTAAATGTCTGTGCTGCAGGCAGTGGAGTAAGAAATACTCTGATTCTTTACTTAAGTAAAAGTAGCAATGCAACAATGAAAAAATACTGAATTACAAGTAAAAGTGCATCCTTCGAAGTCATACCTAAGTTAGAGTACAGAAGTATTTTCAGCATAATGTAATATCAGCTACTTTGACTGATATATTATTATGACATTATTAGATCATTTATATTTTATTGCATAATTAAGTAGCCTTTTATTATTGTAGGTTGTGACGTGGATCCTGACCTAAGGGTCATAATATTAAACAGTTGTTTGAATGAAACTACCTGAGAAGTTTAGAGGGGATAATAGACATCTGTAATCTAGCACTAACACGTTTTTGCCAAACTTTCAAGGACTGGGAACCACAGGTTTAATCTTTGACGTTGTATTGTATATTATGAGCTCATTGTGTGTTTCAAAGTAACTACAGCTGTCACATAAAAGCCTGGCATTTCAGTCTGAAATAGTGGATTAGAAGCATAAAGCAGAATGAAATTCAAATACTGAAATACCTCAAAATTGTATTTAAGTACATCTTGAGTAAATATACTTAGTTCTGCACTTCAGTTACATTGAATTCAGGATGTGGGAATTCAGAACAGTGTGTCAAGCTCCTCTCCATCCTGTCATAGCAGCCAATGATTACCACACACACATCAAGCTGAGAGGAACAATGATGCAGCTCAGAAGTAAGACCTGAAGGTCTGAGCGTTCTTTTGGGAGGATTTGACAGTAAACCAGATTATACTGCGACTCCTCTTTTGCCAACATAGTGTCATTCTCTTTCATCTGAACTGGCAACAATAAAAAGAATTTCTCCTCTCGCCTCTTTCTCTTCCTGGCATTGTATCACTGTCGCATGCATATTGTACATAGTGACTCTGAGTGCCTGAAATGTATAGTTACTGTATGAAAGTTGCTCTTCCTATTTCAGTGTGCGCTAAAATGACAGAATGAGCAGCTTTCCAAATCTCCAAACACCCACTAACAGTAACAGCAGAGGGGAAATACACTCTCTTCTGGAGGCATGCTGAGGTCTGACTCTGCAGCAAAGCTGCGGTGGGAGTTCTACCCAGATTTAAGATGCAGACACTGACAGTGCAGTTTTAGTGAAGATTTGAAAACTTTCTTTTAACTCTGATAAACCACTGAAATGTGATTCTTGACCACAGTTCACCGGACCATATACTGTTGCTAAAAAGTGGATGGATAAGTGCAAAGGAAAGATAAAATCCCTGTGTAATCCCTACTCTTACCAACCAACTCTTTAAATTCCCTCAAGCTAGGCAGTTACTCCCAGATACTCCAAAAAGCCTTCATCTGGTGCAATCCTGCAAGATATATAGCTGCACCTTCAAAATGTTTGCAATCAAGTGCATTTGGTAAGATCAAACATATGATCTACAAATGAATCTGATCTTTTTAATCACTGCTTGAGACTCAAGAGCATAAACAACTGCACCTAGAGCAAGAAATTAGCAATTGAAAATCTCTCCCCGGGATAAATCAAGAGAAACCACTCTTTATGAAATAAATGTACACACCCATCTATTTAGATTACATGATGAGAGTTAATGCACACACACGTTGTTGCAAAAACCTTCAGGGAAAGGTCAGTGAATTGTAGTAACAAAAGGTACCCTGCAGCTTTTATACAAAAAGATAAGAGCTCCCTCTTGTGGTCCCACTAGGAAATTACAAATAAAAATATTTGATAAAAAATATAATGATAATGACAATAATTCTGACAGTGTAAAAGTAAAAATATGAATGTGGCCAACATCACTGTATATGTGCCTTTAAGTCCTTTATTATTGTCTGAAGGACTACAAAGAGTTTATGTGCAGACTCTTGTGTAGTACCCAGAATATGACACAAGGGGGTGCTGGTGTGCTGTTACGCTACAGTCCCTCTACACTTGAACATCAAAGTGGTGCTCAGGGTAGTGATGCCCGCTCAAAGTTTCTACAGACCTCAGCAACTATGCAACAGACTACTATGGGCTGCGGAATAAGAGAGAAGAAGGTGGAACTGCAGCACTGCTTTTAACTGCACCTTGCTGACTTAATAAACAGAATTCACTGAATGCTCAGTATAAACTGAGCATGCAAAACATAACGGGCACTTACTCTGTTAGAAGGTAGAAGCCATTATCACATATCAATGGGTCTTATTAAATCAACTGTATACGAATCAAAAATAAGAACATGTATGTAGATAGAGAACAGCTGACAAGTAAGTTAACATTTCAAGTTGATCTCAACTGTGACTAAAGTATGCAAAAACACTGGTATGGTTCTTGATTTGGATGGTGTTTCTGTATACATTATGTCTCACTATATTAGTGATAAATTTCAAAACAAATGTGTTTATTTATGGGACAGTCAAATCCATGATAGTGTAAAGAGAAGTGTGGCCATAGGCTGGTGGACTATCACAATGTGGATATTCTACAACAACACTGTACAGTTTTAATTAATATTTGATCACTTTGATGTGATAGCAGAATATTTGATTCATTTTCTCCTTTTCATGTCATCTAATTCCCCCAACAAATGTCATCACAACTCGTGCTAATGAGCTCACAACCCACCATGGATACTTTGTTGCCCAGCTCAGATCAGGGTTAATGCCAAAGCAGGATATTGCCATAAATGAAATGCAAAGTGGTTAAATGTAGCAAGCGATTTTAGCCCTGTTCGAATAGTGTTCATTGCTTGCGAATTAATGTCATCATCCCATATTTAAACTCTTCTTGGAAACTAAGAGCAGAAATAAAATCCACAGTTTTAAGTAAATAAGAGCTGTGGAAGGCCGTGACAGAATAATGCACACAAGCATTAACCTGTACAGTCAAAACAAAAAAGCTGTGATTAATAATATTTTATTAACAATGAATTGTCTTGTTTTACTGCGTCAGGAGTCTTAATAATCAAACATTTATCAGAAAAGACACAATTTGCCTTCTTGCTTTTATGTGCAATATTAATGTGTGACACACAGCAACATCATTATAATGGTCACATGTACTTGTGACGAAATGCAGCAAACTGTTAACTCTAGACTTTTCACAGAAACAAACACAAGTTATTATCCCGCAGCAGAATCCACTACACCACATAAACAGAGCAGATTGCACGTGTTGTTGTGATGTGAGAGAGTGAGTAGGTCAACAGGTGTCTGGCCCTTTTCCCAGGTCTACTACAGCAAAGCAGGTGAGGTACTTAACGAATTAAGCAATAAAGCTTAATGCACACGCGTCAGCCAATGTAAAAGAAAAACCTGAGCATCAATATATATATATTCTTTTTCTGATCAGTGCAAAGATAATACAATTGTGTCTCTGTTTGTCTGCGTGTGTGTGAAATGGCTCAGTGGAGGACATTTGGCCGTGTTAAAGGAAGCTAACCTGATCATCAGCACAGATAGAGTTCCTTGCTTCAGGTAGAGTTTCAGTCATTTTTCAAGCTCGTTATGAGGTCATGCATGCACGCCAACACCCCCATGTGCAGGTACAAATAGGCGTGCAGGTGCTGAAGACTTTCAAAAACTCGTATAAAAGAAGTTGGACTTTTTCTGACATGCAAAGGCACTCACACAGTGTATCATTGTCATTCTCTATAGGCACACGTTTTGCACTTTCCCTTAACTCATACATAGTTACACATAGTCTCTGTCAATTTTAACTTTTTTAGATAAACTGAAGGATTAAATGCTCAATGTTGGATTTATACAATCATACTACTATAATTATTCTTAAATACCCTCTAACAAAACTAAGAGTCTATAGCCATGCTAGAGATTCCATGTACCTTTGCTTTGAGCTAAATGCTAACTTCAACAATGCTAACATGACGATGTTTAGCAGGCTCATTGTTTACAATGTTCATATCTCAATTTAGCGTGTTAACATGCTAACATTTGGAAATCAGCACCAAACACTCAAAGTACAGCTGAGACTGGTGGCAATGTCAATGGTTTTGCAGGTTTTTAGTCATAAACCATGTCATGTCCAAGCATTGGACAACTTAAAAATTTTTACTTGATGATAGTACTTGATAAAATGTCAGAGGATCAAAGTTGAACATGAATGTCTGAACCAGCTTTCATGTCAATCCATCCTGTAGATATTTCACTCAAAACCACAAAACTGAACCTCATGGTGGCACTAGAAGAGAAGTCAGGAGAGTCAGTAGGACTCATCCTCTGGTTACAATTAATGTGTGTGCAAATTTTCATTAAAATGTGTCCATTAAAATATCGTTGATATATTTAAATTCATATATATATATTTAAAATATATAATAAAAGTGGTGAACCGACCCACATATGGAGCCATGCAAACATACTAAATTGTCTGAAACTGCATCGTTCTTTAAGACAAAGCTAATTATTTATTTCATGAAAAAATGACCTTTTGGACATGCATAGTTTTAATTGGACAGCAACAATATGTGAATCCGCACAAAGTAATAAACAAAAACAACATTTCTATAAGATTGTTTTATGTGACACCATGCATGAATTGTCTCCACAGTGCTCTTTTAATAGAATTTAATTTCAGGTTGTGCTGCATTATTGTCTCCATGAATGCCTTTCAGCAGGGGAAGCAATCATCTGCAGGCATATTCTCTGTCTCCATGGAAACGCAGAGCAGCCGTAGGAGGGGTGGGCCAACAAGAGGGGGAGGAAGCTGATGTTCAGGAGGCATAGCCCAGCTGAGCCTCATGTGGGTCCCTGAGATGAAACAATGGCAGGAAGAGAGTGGGCTGCGTCTTTTGTTTTTTTCTCTTGTTCTGTCTATCCGTGTGTGTTTCCCCCTCATATTTTCTCTCTTTCTCTCCCACACACACACACACATATATACACAGTCCTGGAATGAACTGGACTGTCGGCAAGAAAGCAGGGAGAACAATGAAAACAAAAACAGGATGCCAGGGAGACTTTATCTGTCCAGGAGAACTGATCTTTCCACCTGAAAGCTGTAACGAGACACAGTGAGCGGGTGTAGTGAATGAGTCAGCCAGGCTGCGTTTACAGTATGTGAGGAATGGGATGTCTACAAATAAATAACTCCGGCTGCATTACTGTGTTGACAGCTTGAGTGATTTATATCTTAGAGTGATACCAGAGCCGTGAGAAGGCAGAAGTGAACACGATTATGTTGTATCTTACCTTAAACACAATGGGGTTTAAAATTTCCTTTCATTGTTTGACTTTTAGTTATTAAATTTACTAAACCCATTCAAACATGTCACCCACACATAATACAACAAGGCTAATAGTCTACAGCCATGCTAGTGGAGACTGTGTGAGACTGTACTTAGCCACAGAGGTGCTTTGAGCTAAATGCTACCACATCGAAGGAGTCAGTTCAAAAACATATTTTTCACTGAAGCAGGACATGGTGGATTACTGACCAACTTTGTGAGACACCCCTAGACACGAGAGCAAATGTCACAGATTTACATTGGAATCGATTGAGTGAGTGAATAACAACACAATGTGGCATAATTCTTGGCACAAGGTGTACTTCCTAGAAGGGCACAAGTTTAAGCTAAAAGGCAGAACATTTCCAGGAAGTACACCTAGGCTAAGAATTATTTTAGCACACTGATGTTTCCAAGGACATTAATGAACCTTTAAACTCACACTTTGTATATATGATCAAATACCTGCAAACTAATGACCTACTGTACTTTGTGATTAGCAAATGTTAACACACTAACACTCTCAACTAAGAAGTGGAAATACCACATCGGAGTCTGGTTTGCATACATTTACACAACCTTTCTGTTATAAGGTAACGTACTAATGCGATCCTGTATTTGTTCTTTGTATTATACGTCATACCCCCAGAGACTAATGCAAATCTATTAGAGGTTAGGCTGCCCTCCAACTATGCCTTTGTATCATCAAGGGTTATGCAAATTGTTTCATTTTACAGATCTAAGACATACATTATTATAATGTATTCCAAAAGTGCTCAAAAGACAAACTACTAAGAATCACGTAGAAGATCTTGGAATTAAATTGATCGATTGAGTAGATCAAGACTGATTAAAATGCTGATAAATAAATGAACAAAGGTAATAAAAATGCAATACATATTTTTTAAATAATTAATGAAGCAGATTAATTATATGTACACATTTCTTTTGATTGATAAGCTTAAGAGACTAAATGGCATTTCCAAATGCAGTGATGAATAATTAAAAAGACGGTAGAGGTTAAGACAATGTATACCTACACTATGGCAGTGAAATTCAATAAATAACATTGGTAAACAGACCAAAAATGTTTTTTTCTTGTTCTTATCTGCATAGTACTAAATAACATTTGTAAACACTGAATGATTCATGTAATAAGTTACTTTGTATATTTGGGGAATTTCAAAAGTAAGTCTATAGAACCATCCAACATTAGAGACAAATCAAAGTATCTCTGCAACCCCCAGATTCTCATATTTTTATATGATATATATATATATATATAATTTTTTTTTTTTTTTAAAGAAAGGACATTATGGGTTGTCAGTGGGAGAAGAATTTAGTTGAGGACAATCTAAATCCTAATTTAAAGTAGTTTTTTTTCCAAGTTTCAGGAATGTCAACAGAACACATATAGCCAGGAATTGCATGCATGTGGAGTCGTTGATTTCCACTGAAGCCGTGGTAGCTTTTGAGCTGTGAGTTGACTGTTTATGTGAAAAACCAAAGACGAACTAAATAACTACATTTGTAAACACAGAATGATTCATGTAATAGGTTATTTTGTATATTCGCGGTATTACAAAAGTAAGTCTAATCAAGATAAATTAAGCAGAACTAATACAAAAAGTAGGTATGCATGGCATGATCAGTAGGCCTACAGATAAAGAAGATACATTAATAAAATAATACAGTCCTGTTAAAACAGTATCTCTGCATCTCTCAGATTCTCATATTTTGGATCTCCTCAGATGACGGGTTTCTAAAAGAGTTAGAGGGTTGTCAATGGGAGTCAAATGTTCAGCTTTAGTGAGCTGTGAGTTGACTCACCAAAGGCGAACGTGCAGAAGGACCAACATTGGTCACGTGGCGCTGTTGTTGTGGGGCAGCGCGTGGTGACGTCAGCCGCAAGGTGTACGGATGTGAGCAGCATCTCTCCTGTCGTGTCTCAAGGTAGGGCGAGCTTCTCTCTCCCGCCACCTGTTCGTCTTCGCCGTTCACAGCGAGACTGACCACGGACGCGCTCCACGGACAAGCCCCCTGTTCACGCCCTGTCGAGCCCCCACACGCCGAGGATGTCGACGGTGTTTCCCCCGGTAGGTAAACCGGTTCAGCTGGTGGATCTCTTTGTTTTCATTTAGCCCAGCAATCCTTTTTACAATTTGTTTAAAAAAAAAAAAATCTTATGTAAAACACTGATGTTGTATTGCACGAGAGATTGTATGTATTAGAAAAATAGGCAAAATAACTGACTTACGTGTAGTTTTGTGTGTTTTGTGTGTGATTTTGTCTTTTGGCTTTGTGTGGCTTCTTCTTCTCCTGTCGGGTAGCGTTTCTGGTTGCTAGGGCATCAGGACCTGTTGCTATGGGCGTTTCTTTTCTACCTGCATGTGCAGCTGTATTCAGCACAGTGCAGTCTGCTCAAATCAACCCACGTGTAGTAGAAAGCTGAGCGTTTTCGTAGATTTCATTGCTGTAATATTATGCATAATGGATTGTCACTAACAGTCCTGTCACTACCAGCTCGACCGATATTGGCCCATGTTGGTATTGACAAATCGGCCGATATATATATTTTTTTTACGTAAGTTAAGCAAACATTTTCTTACAGTATTGTTGTGCATTTAAGATCATTTCAAAATGAAGCAAGAAATATAGATTTGGTAATGCTTTTAGGAATTATTGTGGACCTATTGTGGATATTTTTCAGCTCACTGTCAGTAGTGTAGATGGACGAGAACACATGGCCGATGTGATTGTTTTAGGTCAATTGGAAAACTGTGTCTGCCTGTTATAATATACCCAGGGCAAAAGGTGTGGGTTTCCAAGTTGAAACTGTAAGAGTCAGTGCAAAGAACTGCCCTTGTAATCCACTTTTGCTCCATATGGCGAGTGAAAAGAAGGTATTCCAGCTTTCGTTGCTAGTAGCTTAAGCCCTGCTCAGCTCAGTTAGGCAGCTGTGGTGAGTGACTTTACTAAGGCTGACTTTGTTTGTTTGGTTGACGCAATATGAACTCTGTTTCCAAAAGAGAACATTTGGTTTCACACATACATACATTTACGTCAAAGATACAATACAGCGTGTCCCTCTGATGTCCCTCCGACTGATGTAGTTGCTGCCTTTAGCAAGTGTCGAGAAAGGACAGACGGTGTTTGTGAAATGGCTTCGTGGAAGAGATATGGTCAAGGAAGTCAGTTTAACCTGATCATTAGGAGAGATATGGTTACGTGCTACGGGTTGCGTGCGTATCATGGTTGGTATGATGTGAATGAAGTCCGGCATACATTTACAGATTTTCTGTGGAGAACATCTTACTTGATAGGTCAAAGGAATGACAGCGATGCACTGCTTAAGTGCTGCAGGGAAAGAGCAAGGAATTCATTGTCACGTGTCTCAATATGAGCTGTGGCAATAAACTCACCAGGGCTGTTTATCTTTGATAGCAAACAAAGTATCTTAAACAAGTCGTTAATTAAGAAGCTGAATCTTTGCGTATGTGGCAGTCGACAGGTGGTGTTACTATTGCTGAATCACACAATTAAACAAAAACTTTACACAGTCCTTAATGAGCAAATTTGGTCATTTACAGATTTAGCCCTGCTTTGGGTGATGCCATCAGAACATTTTTGACAGAAAGAAAATATCAGTGATGCGCAGTTATGGGATGGCCTCTGTAAAGTTATTTTAGATCAGTAAATTAGTTGTGGATTTTGTAATTTTGCTTCTGTTTTCTTTCAGACCCGTAAACAGGAACATATTTTGAACGATGCGTCATTATGTATATATGACCAGATAATTGACGCTTTTTCCAACTCACTTCCCATCTGCACTTTCAGAACATGTTCAGCAACACCGCCAGATGAATATATGTGTCAAACAATGCAGCCATAAATAAGGATGAGCCGAAACACCCACATCACTGTGTATGCGATGCAGGAATTTGATCGCTACAGCACAGTCCAGCCTAAGTGTATGTATGAAATGACACGTGCATGACCTGTTTTTTCATCCCATAAAAATCGTTGGTACACGTGACTGTGTTTTCACTGTTTTGCGTGGAACAGTGCTGTGGTCGCTGGATTGAAAATAACTTGCATCAGCTGCATCAAATGAACTTTAGCATTTGATGACAAAGTGCATCATCCACCTCTTTTGCTTCTGTGTGCTGGCATGCCATCAAGTTTGTGATTGTGTGTGTGAGGTAGTGTTGTGAGTGACAAGCGGCATCATTCTGGCTCTGCATCACCATGTGCTTGTTACTTAAACCATCTGGAAGTGTCAGCAAGTTTGCCTGCGTCTGGGACACATTTTCCTTATTTTCTCCTCAAATCAAATTCACATTTAGCAGATTCTCTTATTTTTTGGTGATTAGAAATAACCAACAAATAAAGACCTACAAGAGATGACATTTCCTCCCCTCTTTTCACATCCTTCGTCTCCTCCTGTAACCTCCTCCCCAGTCTTATGTTCTTCTGTCATTATTTGCCCTCTTTTCTCTTTTTTATTTTTCTCTCTCCTGTACTCTACGCAGCTCCCTTCCCCTTCCCCTCCCCTTCACTCAGCGCAGGCTCTGTGCTTTGCTTGCCAAGATGTGGATGAGCAGGGCATGAGGCTAAGCTGGCTGTCACGTGCCATCTGGGGGCATGTGACAACGTTCTGTCAGGGTCAGATAGAGACGTGCCATCACGTTCTCCACTTTCCTTTTTCCTCTTGGCGTACTCTGTGAGCTAAGGAGAATTGTCAGAGAAGGCAAGAAAGGGCTTGACTTACCAGTACCGACAGTCAGAGATAATTCCAGAGAAAGAAAAGGAACGTTGGAAGGAAGGATGGGGCAAGAAGAGGCTTTTGTTTACTGTAGAGGAAAGAGGATGGCACGAAGTTACAGGTTAACCAGGAACACAATCAAGAGCGACTGTGGGACAGAAGACACAACACGAGGGAGACCGCAGAGAGTTCTTCATAGTCTAAGGAGGAGTGAGGAATACGTTATTGTGAGGAAGGCAAAATCCCAAGAGGGATCCCTGTGGTCTCCCTAATCTGTGTTGATCTGGTTAGAGACAAACTGAGTGGAAGATTTGACTGGGCAAACTGCCAGAGAGCTGAGACACCAGCAGCAGCATAGAGCAAAGAACATATTAATCCCACCAGATATCTTACACCGTGAAACAGAAAGGGGCCTAATTTGATTTCTGCCACAACACATGAAAATGTTAATTGATTCTGTATTTAGTTAACTTCTTATATACTGTACGACTGAATCTGTTATCTCATTTTTGTTTTGACATGGGAGCAAGAATTTGGTGCAGAAAACCTCATCCAGGAAATAATTAGATTTACTTTAACAGTGACTGATAGGCAATATCTGGGCCAGTGGAGTATTAAACACTATAAAGTGGGCGTTATCTAAACTGAAAAGAACAATGCTGATATGGGTTTTTTTTCCAAATGACAGTGGATATATTTTGAAAATATATTATAACCTGGAACATATTGCTCTTTGTCTCCCAAAAACTGCCAGATTTGAGGTCCTATTTGTCCGTCCTTTTTAGCAACCCCCCCACCCCCCTCATCCATCACCTAGTTTTTGTGGACTCAATGAACACACCCACAGTGGTAATTCATTGTGGATTAGCAGACATGAAATACATTACATTTTCATTGTCCCAGCGAGGTCACACAATTCCTTTTTTAATATTGAGTAGCTCACATATGTTCCTAGAAACACTGTATAGTTTTCTTATAATCTTAATCGTACGTTTACCCAACACTGCTGTGGTACAAAGTCCAATTCTTAGTGCTAAGCTCTCAAAGCCCTCTTCTAATCAGACAAATTTAGTAAATCTCATAGATATTTTGACATTGTAATAAACCAAACATCTGTTCAGCACAGAGTGACCTTTCATGCACCAACCCACCTGTGTAGAAGTCCAGCTAAAGGACTGTCAAAGCCATTGAATTTCACTAAGAGGGATGCTGGAGAGGGTAAACTTCTCTGCCTCTATCATCTTGGGTGTAAAAGTGCCCTTTTCAAATGGCAAGTCAGAAGTCTTTTTCCACACCTTCACTGTATCTGTGAAATGTTGCTGAACAATATTTCTTTGTATACCACATTTCATGCGCAAAGGCAATTTCATATGTTTTACTTGAGGTATATGTAATAAAAGCTTACTGAAGTTACAAAGGGCAATTCCTCCTGTCACAAATTCATGAAAAAAAAATTATTAGGGATATAATAATATACTCATATTATTATAATAATATTATTATGCAAACACATAATAATGCTTAGTATGTAAGGACAGTTTAATGAAAATGAGGACATATAAACATAGAGGAATTAAGCATCAAGATCATCTTTGTTGTGGTAAATTGGGATCCAATCTGGATCCGGGGATGGGGATTAGACTGGTAATGGGATTTCATAGATCTCATCACGTCGCATTATTTCACTGCCATTATCAGAGTCAGCAGTGGGGAGTTTTATGTACTCACCCATTACAATGCCCACCCAGCGAAGAAGCATAGCTCTAACACAGGTCAATAACATAGTACATAGTTTATGTAGGCTGAAGGTTAACGTGTTGTTCAGCAAGAAATGCCACACCATACCAAAGAAGTATTCCTATTCCCTATTTTTCTCCCAAGCTCAGCTCATCACTTTGCTCCAGCAGGTCTCACTTGCACATGCAGAAGGATGGATTTGTCAAGATCATCCTTACTGTCAGGCCTTTAGTGTGTAGGCCGCTGTCTGTTGAGTTATCTGTCAAGATTACACAAGGATCTGCAGACCGTTTAGTGAAAGTATTTTAAATCGCTTGTATTCTTCTCCATTACCATGGTTTCACACACTATTTGTTATACTTCACGTGCCTGCCTGTTATCATTGCTCTCGTGCAACTGTAATTATGCAGTTGGTGTCTTCTGTCTTCTGTAGAGAGACTGTGGGAAACAGGTCAGACAAGAGGTATCAAGCACCTGTGCATGCCCCTGAGCTAACACCCAATGACACCATGTATTTCTTTGCCATGGTGTACATGCAGGTCCTCAGGCGTCTACCACCATGTGGCAGATCTCCTGCTACTGGCATTGTGCCTGCCACAGTTATTGGTCCAACCTTCGTGGCTGCTGGTGATGAATCACTGCTGTTATCATTTTTATCAGGTATATGCTCCAACGACCACAGGATTGGTGACTCAATAGCACATAAACCACCTCTCAAGCCTCCTGAAGGGGCTAGGGTTAGGTCAGGTTGTGGATTCTCCATCATCCTTCTGCTACACTCTGAGTGGCTCCTAAGCCTTCAGTTATCTCTTCTTGGGCCAAGCCGTTGGGACGAGGGCCTCTATTAATCACCTCCTCTTGCTTACTTGGACTTTCCCCTTTGGCAGTGAGCACTCAGAGAGAGTTCAAGCTGTTATCAAGAGCACCTGAAATGGCGCTTGTCACCTGGGAGGTTTCCACCCTTTTCTTCTGAAGTCTTTCACCATGATCCAATTTCCAGGCTTCAGGCTGTTGTTGTTTAAGCTCATGTGATAGTGAGTATTTCACTTGTCTGTGGATGTCAAAAAGCACACTAGAGAGATTTTCACAATTAGGCAACAACTCATGCTCATTTAAATTAGTACTTGTCATGTCAATCCTTAGATACTCACCTACTGCTTTCCGAGCAGCACTTTTAGCGTCTGTACCATTATGACTGCAGATTTTGGGAATTATTTCTTTTGTCAGAGCCTTGGCTACAGTTCAACAAAATGACTGTGCACTGAAAGGCACTCTTTTGGCTTCTAGCAACAATGTAACCCTTTAGTAAACCAATATCTGTTGTTCTCTGACATACGACAGTGTATAAAGACATTTTTTAATAAAGAATAAACTAATGTAAAAAAAGGTAAAATTGCATTTCAACATTTCGAAGTGCAATTTCAAGTAGGTTCCATTTTTTATAAATATTAATAATTTTATAATAACAATAATTTATGCCTGCAATTAAGAGTATTAAATTAAAAAGAAAAACATCGCAGAAAGTAAATCACTATATGAATATGTGAGCATCTTGACACTAATACAGAGGATGTTTTCAACTTTTCTTTGTCCCACTGGTGGAAATGATGAAGCCCCAGCATAACGTTCTGCTAACGGTTCGTCCAGCAGGCCAATCAGTCAGGCATATGCATCTGTTGTGTCCTCTGTCACATCCATTCAGCTCCCAGCTCCAGCCTCATCCATCCAACCAGCCGTTCAGACAATCTCTTCCCTCTGCCTGTGTCCCAGCCCTGGTCAGCTATTCAACCACTCAGCTCCTCTCCCTCCCTGCAGCCCTCAATGCAGACCTCCTTTCCTGTCCCAGGATGCGATGTTGTGACGTGCCTACCAGCGCAGTGAGACCGTCCTTGTTTTAATGTTTTTGTGCACTGAAGAGATTACAAGGCAGGCAGCTGCTGTTTCCTACAGCTCGCAACAGTTTGGGGGGGACAACAGCAGGATGCCGTGGGGGAGAAGCGGCTCAGCGGCCCTGCTACTTCTCACTGGCAGAGCCATGGCGCGGGCCAAGGCCAGGTAGGATCAGGCCGCTGTGGACGCAGGGGCTGTTCGGACTTGAAGCTCGTGTATGGATTAAGCTTCTCCACTACTATCAGGCTAAACTGGGGTAGTATGGGTACTGAGCAAGGTTGTTACAACACTTGTCTTCTGTGACTCCACACTTTGGTATGACTGGGATTTTACTGGCCAATTTCATTGCATGATTGTTTTATATTTAGTATCTAGTAGTTAGTATCCATGAGTTGCTTTTTTGTTATTTGGACAAAGATTAGGGACTTTGTAGACTCACTGTGATTCAAATTCAATTAAGAATGTTCTCAGTGGACAGATCATACATGCTGTAACATGGATTGAGAAGAAACCCTTTCTCAAGGCTGTGTGAGCAAACTGTTGCATTCTCTGCAAGCTAAGAGGCTTGCAATGGAATTCAGCCACAAGGATTAAACGCTGTGTTGCTTTCAACACAAGCCGCTTTTTCCGCTGGATTACTCTATTCCTTGACCAGAGTTGTTGGTTGGGGTTACTTTGTGTTATTTCCCACAGTGCTGAGTATAAACTTAAAACAGTTTGACATTTTGTCCATTCTCCTCTCAGAGCGAAGGGTTTCCTGTTAGTTCTCTGTGTTAATTTGAGGCCCATTCAACAAGAAACAAGTCCAACACCCTGACATTTTCAGTAGTCCCTGTTTTCAATTGTCTATTTACAAAAGTAGCATGTGCTTAGGTTTGTGGCTGAGCTTTATAACTTCCTGGCAACAAGAAGAGTATTATTAGCAGGTTTAAAAATAAGACAATGCGGCTTTTTCTCTTGCTTCTTGAGGCAAAATAAGGAAGCCCAGGAAAAATAGATTCAAAGTTTCCTCATGCCTCTTTATAATCTCTGGTCTGAGGTTACTCCATATAAAGGTTGCTGGCATACTTTATTTGATTTTATTTATTTTGAAATGAGTTTGAAACCTTTTATTCCTGTTTAATTTTAGATAGAAACCTGCGTTTTGTGACAAACTGTAGAGGTTGAAGTAACTGGTTAGGCTTTTCCTTGTAAGCTGCACGGCAGGTTTTAGGTTGAATTTCCGTGAAAATGCATTCCCATAGTTGTTCATCAAGCTTTTTACAACAGACAGAAACAGACTTTTGAAAAAGTGCACATTTATGTTTAGGTGAAATATGTGAAAATGGTACCGGGTAATAGGTTTCACAGAAATGACCCACATGTCAAAACCACTGGAATGTTTTTTCTCTCTTTGCACTTAAACTTTAGTTTATTTATATAAACTGTCATCAGTATGACGACAGAGAATGCAAAGTGATGATGAGTCTGTGATTTGGTGTGTGTGTGTGGTGGCAGTGGGGGTGGGGGGGCTACTGTGCAAGCAATGTTGACAGACCTGTTGCGCTTGATGAACTTGAGACACTTTCTCTTGCTGACTGCTTTTCTCCCTCTGCCTCCTGCTCATCATACACATACATCACATCCACCTGGCACATGTTAATGTTAAACAGCTCAGGTAACAGGCTGAACTGGGGATGATAGTTATGACAACAGGAATCGTGCAACAAGTAGCTGTCTTCTGCATATAAGGCATGATTTGATTTAACATACCGCGTCACTAGCTCTCACACCACAAGTATGTGCTATTTGATTTGAGATGACTCAACCACAGAGATTGTGAAGGAAGAAAACGTCTTCATCATTTGATCCGATTGATTAACTTAAGTCTTAACTCGTGAAGTGACAACAGCAAAGCAAAGAGGTGATAACATGCCTCCTCTTTTCAACAAAGACTCCTTGATTAATTAGGTCAAGTAGAGTTGTGTAGCTTTCCCTAAAAGGCTTATAAAGTGCCTGAGGTATACATGGGAGTGGACATAAAGGTTAGTCAGCTTTCACTTGTGTTGCTAGAGGCTTCATCGTTTACGTTCTTTAGACCTCCACTGAACTACAATAAGGACAGGCATTGTGTTACAGCCAAAGAGTTTTTAACTAGTTTTGTCAATTTGAACCAGAGAGGAAGATGATGGCCATCAGGCATGCAAGTAGGGTGTGTCTTGTATGGGAGGGGAAAGGTGTGAACGATGTGTTGATGTTCTGGGAGTCGTCACTCCCTCCTGCATTCCGCTCAGCTCACGAACACGCCACAGTAACATCCTGTTACCTCTCAGATCAACTAGGGCAGTGGACAGATTTACGTCGCACTCACATGGTGTCCTACCACCAGGACTGGCTAAAGCTAAATTGTGTGCTGGACTGTAATTCCTGGATTGTTTCCGCATTGTGGATATGGGTGGCAGGGAGAAGGTAGCGGTGCGCACGCTCGGGTCCACCATGCAGTTTTCACGCACCGGGTTGAACCGTTTAAGGCTCCGTCCTGTCCAAAGCCCAGCGAGGAGCAAGCGCGTGAAGCCATCCACACTCAAGGAAAAGGCCAGGTATGTGTGATGAGGAGTTGGAGTGGGGGCTGGATCAGCAGGATCGGAATCACAAATGTTTTGGTGAAAGAAAGAGCGTTGTCTGTGCTTGAAGTGAAGTTGTGTAGATGGCACTTTGTGTGGTAAAGTAAAAAACTAACAAAAAACCTGACAGTGAGGTCATTTAAAAACCCCTGCAGTTGTGGTACGTGTAGTTTGATACTTTTATGATACTTGTATGGTAGCTTGCAGACAAACCTTCATTTGTAGGATAAAAATAAGTTTCTCTTGTGATCTTGAGTCATTTTAATGCCAAAATAATTCACTGAAGTTCATGTGTCAGCTGAGCGGTAGGATCCAGTGTGCACTGCAGTGAGTCAGGTGTCTGCAGACTTCTGATCTGTCAGGAGTGAAGTATTTTAACTCTTAAATGTAGCACATGTTATGGCTTTGGACAGCTGTGTGTGAGCCATGTAGTGAGCCAGAAGTTGAATTAAAATATAAGCCATTATTATGTCTATATTGTATATATACTGTATATTAGCAATGCATCAATACCACATTTAATCTCCCCATATTGATCCCATATCTAAAGTTATTGGCTGATGTTGACTACTGGACACATAGTAGATACTATACTTTCTTTTCCTACTTAAAATGTGTGTAGAACTGATAGAGACCATTCGTCTGTCTGTCTATAATTCCACATCACTTCTTGTTTATAAGTGGAGACATTCATACAACGACTTTCGGTTAAGGTTTTTCCAAATTGAAATTACATTTTACATTACATTTTATAAAAATCGTGTTACAATCTTAATGTGACTATAAACCAGTATTCAAAGTGGATCCGTCTAGAACTGAAACAGTTAGTCAATTGGGACAATGGATTCATTATGTAAGTCATTTTTCAAGCACACACACCAAATCTTTGCTTGTGAGGATTTGCTACTTTTTTTGTTTTATATAATTGAAAATACAATATCTTTGACAGAACATTAGGGTCTGGTGCAATGGGTAATTTCTCACTATTTTGTGACATTTCACAGACAAAACACTTGATTGATTGATTAGTCAGAAAAATAACTGACTCTCTTGTCTGGGCGATGCCTTCAGTAATGTCAGTATCATTGCTGATTTCAATCCAGTACATCAGATCTGTACATAATTATCTGTTTTAATGCAACCATACTGGTTGAGACGGTATCATGGACGGTGTCATGGCCCATTTTACTTAACAATGTTTGACAGTTAAATGTAAAGGCTTTAGTGCAATGAAAAAAAGTAGTTCTAGTGTGGTTTTATGGTATAGTGGCACACCTGCATATCGGGGCAGTGATTTCTTTTCACTTTTTTTGATAGTTGCTTTATTTGTCTCTATTCATCTGTCTATGGTCTTATATTACTCAACGAGGAGTTAATATATGCCTGTTTAATGTATGGCCCCACACAGAAATGACAATTACACATTTTATTTTATTTATCTTTTTTACATTTCTGTAAGTACCTTTTGAAAGTCACAACTCTTCATCACACCTTCGCTCACAACCTCTAAGATGCAATGAAACTGGTTTAACTCACCAAAGCATTGGTCTGGAACAAACCAGATCTGATCTGGCTCAAGCTGAGTGTTATGAGTATTTTTGGCTCTGATGCATTGGGAAACTATCATGTCATTGTTCATTCATGCTGGCATGATAAGCCATCTGGCATTCCTCAGAAATGGACTAGTGTGGTTTGGTATGTCTCTTGAGATTTGCTGACTAGAAGAATGTGACTGAACCGCAAAGTGACGGAGTGAGTCAGTTGACCACTTCCTGTGTCTGTGATCACCCGGTCACATTTTAGTGCTTGAGGGTGCGTGTGTGACCGCAGCTGAGTGTGTCCCATTGTTGTCGGGAGAAAACAGAATCCTCTGTTGTTGAGTCCTTCACAGGAAAGGCCGGCTGCATTTTCCCTGGAAAAGAATCTGAGATGATTTTCTTTTTCTTCAACTGTTCACTGCGTGCTGTGTCTTCCCATTGTTAGTGAGTTATCTTCATGTATCTGTGTAGGTAGATGAAGGGGTGTAACCCATAAGAAAACAGCTCTCACATTCTTACAGTGACATCTAGTGGATCTACAGGGTACTATGCCTCCAGGCCACATTTTGCAAGAACAATAGAGACCCCCTTTGTGTCCGCTCTCGCCATCTCTCTCCTCACTCCGGCCCTCCCTCCATCCCACTCCTTTTGTCTCTCCTTCTCTCTGGGCTCCCCCGGCTCATTCATCCGCCTCGCATCGCCTCAGTCTTCTGCGTTTGTATGTGTCTTTGTGTCTGTGCTCGCTTGTTTGCATGCATGCGTGTGATTTCTTTACGTGTGTGTATGTCTGCACCAGAAATCCCAGCCCCACCGAGATGAGCGTGGAGCCCTGGGCCAGACCGCAGGACCAGGCAGCCGCTGAACACGCACACAGCACCGACGCAGCATCCTCCCAGGATCAGGAGCAGCGCCCCGACAAACTCTGCCTGGACTCGTTCTGGAGTGAGGTGGAGACCATTCGACAGGGGAGTGGCTACACAGACCACGACTGCACCAGGAGAGACTCCAGACAGTCAGATGGTAAATACTGCAAATCCTCCGCTGACAGATTAAGAATGAACGCTAAGAGCTTAGGCAGAAGTCATCATGAGTTTATGAGACAGAATTACGAAGCATCCGTTTTTCAACAGCTGCCACTGAGATCCTCCGTGAAATGATGCATTTGCCACGGCAACATATCAGGTTTCTCTCATGCAGCAAAGAAGCGCTCATCACCATGACAACACTATCACACACTCTTGCAGGGAGTGTTTCATGTGCACAGGCCAAATAGCCATTCATGAATGCTGACTTAATGTGAATGCTCTATTATTATGCCCTTTCAAATGATCTGATTGTGTTAATTATACCCTTTAATAGATCCTTTTGATGTTATGCTAAACAGAAACTGTCTGAAGTCTGGATTTTGCTGTGTCTGTGTTTCATCGTTATTATGAGAGGAGAAACAATAAAAATGTATTTTTGAAACTTCTTAAATGTAACCAACTTACTAATGACTGCATTTAGTGTCCACCTATGTCTTCCTATGTTCAGACATAACCTGGTTATAACGTTTAAAAGACATTTACACGTCAAAATTATACTTTAGCATTGTAACATTCTGCATTTGAAATGGCATTATATCTACATCTTGTCGCTGTTGTCCCCGTGTATTTACAAGTAGCCTGTTTGGAGCTTTCACGGCCTGTGTTATGTGTCTCAGAGGGCGAACAGGAGGAGCAGTGGTTGGCTGATGCTGGTTTGTCGGACCTCATCAGTGAGGACAGCGAGGATGTAGACAACGTGGTGCTGCTGTCCACTCTGACCCGGACCCAGGCCGAGGCGGTCCAGCGCCGACTGGATTCCTACACGCTGTCCCTCCGCAAGAGGAACAAACCGGCGCCACGTGACGTCCGCGACGTCTTCAACCCCCCCATTGCTCAGGTCAGTCAGACTTTGTAGTGCCTTAAAACTTTCTAAGCTATTTAAATCCCTGAATCCTCCTAGGGACAAAAAGCAAATGCTTTGCAATTAGAAAAGTGAGCCAGATGTTGCATGAAAAAATAGAAAATAGAAAAAACTCGAAGTAGGAAATTGGAGAGTGACTTTTAACAACTTTCTATGTCCTTTGTTTACATTGACCCAAAAGAAAATGCAAAGGCACTTCATGCTGTAAATTGATGGGGTTGCAGTTCATAATGCAGAGTAACATGCAAACATAATACGTATTATATCTTGTATATGTATCGTACATCACCTACAGACTCAGCTTGATGCGTACAAATTAATCATCATGTATGTGTCATGTATTTCCAGTTTCATGGTTATACAAGTTTACAGAAAGCAGAGCCTGTCTGAGTCAAAGCTGCATGCAGGAAAATAGAAAATACCCATTTCCCCGGTGACTGTCAGGACGCTCGTTCCATGCAGAGGTTTCTAACCTGTGACAAGAAAGGGAAATAACATGTAAAGGCCATGCTTTGTTCGCCCTGTGTGTCTGATCTGAGAGGGGAATAGAAACACTGTTCCTGTGATCCTTATCAGTCCTTTATCAAAAGAAACACTCTCTTAAGTTTCCCAGTGGTGCAGAAAATATTCCAGAGCTGATATTTTACACTTACGTTGTTCCTTGTGACATGTCAACAAATGCTCTCTCTCACCAGACCCTTCTGCCCGAGTCCAAGCATAGTGAAGACCGTGCCCAACACAGCATGGCATCGGTTGCCAAATCACCACTAGCAGGTAAGAGCTACTTTAGTATCAGTACAGTAAGACAAAACAAAAGGAGAACTAGCGAGTAACTAAAGGGAATAACTCTCATTGCTTTATCAAAAGCAGGAATGCAACACTTTAAAAATGCTAAAGCAATGGCTCCACTTTTTTTAATAACCTAATGAGTCAAAACAAGACTTTCATAACTGTTAGATTTCAATAAAGTAACCGTTCGTGTACTTCCATCATTGTATCGCCTTGCAAACAACTCACAGGTTTAACTTCAAATTAATTTCCTCATGTGTCTTTAAAAAAATCATATCTGACAAGAAGTCAGGTGAGCAGCAGAACCGCGAGGTCCCGCGGCGGGACTGTTTATCAGGATCAGGCCACAGCCCCGTTATCTATCGTCTAATTGGTTCAGATTAATCCCCCAGATAACTCCTTGTCTCAACATGCTGCCACTGGAGAAAGTCCCTGTCCTCACAGTGCTGAGTTCACTTGCCACATCGCAATGTCTCTGAATAATATAAAGGTTTTGTACAGAGAAAAAAACTCACAAAACTTGCAGCCGGTTGACATCTGGAGACAAACAACAGTGAAATATACCCATCTTAGATAGATGTCATACTGTTATAGATCACACAGTAAATAGTGACAGTGACATCTGTAGTAATTTGCTCTAACCTTTTTATAAGAACAGTTCTGAGTGTCCTTTATACGTATAAAGGATACAAATGTTTTCTAATTTGTTCCTCTCTTTTAGCAGATAAGAGTTAGATAAAGAGATAAAAGGAGCGTGTGGGTACATTTCCTCATTTGTGGACTTTTTTGCATTTTTTACCCGCTTGTTCCCTCATGTTGCGTGCGTTGAAATGCGATTTTCTGTGATATCTGTACAGTGGACTTCCACAAGTGAACGAATCGATCTGAGTTTGTGTGTGTGTGTGTGTGTGTGTGTGTGTTTCCTGCTCAGCTGTGATGTCAGAGCATCAGCGAGGTGCTCCTAAAGAGGAGTTCTTCATCACCGACGTGGCTTACTGCGAACAGGCCGTCATCTTCCTCAAACAGGCCAAACTTCCGCAGAACAACATCCAGCGCAGAAAAGAGGATGGCACCCTGCCTGTAAGCACCCAGACACTTTCCTACTCTCCTACTCTTTTTCCAGGGTGACTGTAGAGAATTTGCAAATGGGGCATAAAAGGGAAATAGTGACACGTGTTTCACTGTTTGTATTTCTTGCATTAATTTATTTTGGTACATTTGAAATCTATTTACAGCTACAGGAGGAGACCTCAGTTGTTAAATACTAAACTAAAATATTGTTTTTTGGTCAAAACTAATGTGTTGCTAAGTGGTCGCTACCACAAAGACTTCTGTCAAAAGCCTGTTTCTTTATCACATAGGTTTATAGTCTTACATATGAACCAAAGAGTCTTACAATTTCACTTCACTGCATTTTTAAGCCAACCATCAATTTACCATTATTTAAAAAGATTTTGTAGGTTCTCGTGTTCTTGTGCTTACAGTATTTGGCCTTCAGACAGATAGCCTTCCCTCCCCTCCCAAATAAATCATCATCTTGGATCCATCGGTTTCCTTTCCTTAATTTGTAGTTGCTGTTTTATTTGGATTCTGTAGTATTAAAACAAAAAAAATGTAATCTGTAACAACTGATCAGGAAAAATAAATCTCATTTGGGGCTTTAGGGCAATAAACATTTCCACCAAACTTTTCACAGAAACCACTTTCTATTTGAGTTTCTGTTTGGACCAAAATATTTGCGTTTTGGGTCAGGCGAGCTTTCAATCTTCATGTAAACCTGTTAATACACACACTCACACACAATTCTTATTGTAAGCCGATTCTAATCGCCCCCGTCGTTGGTTAGATAACAGGGTTAAGCAGAATAAAGGAATGAGGGAATTAGCTCAAAACAAAAGAAGAATTGTTGTGTCACCGAATCCAGCAGAATTATTGTTCTATTTCAGACTAAATAAGCATCAGGGAAGAATTTGTGGTTTTTAAATGGTGTGGCCACATTTCAAGACACTGCATAGAGATTTAATCAAGGGAATTACATAAATGGATGCACAGTAAATCACAATGAGTATAATGTAAGTGATTTGACACTGTCGACATTTGATTTTCTCCTTTCCTCTCCCCCCTGTGCTTTATAACCATTCTCTCTCTTCACCTCTTCACCTCCACTTCCCAACTCTCAACTCCACTCCCCCTCTGCTCACTTTACTCTCTCCCTCCACTCTCACCTTCTCAGCGGGTGATCTGCCCCAAGTGCCGTCTAGGAGTGACTCGTATTCAGGATCTCTCCCACACTGACATGAAGAAGGTGCGTCAGTTGGCTCTCATCGACATGACGGCGCTGAGCGACATCTTAGAGCTGGAGGTGAAAAGGCACAAAACCAGCAAGAGGAAGATTCCAGGTAAGTCGGCACCCGCAGGCGACGGGAGCAAACAAACAGGCATACTGCAGACAGCTAGTATCTTTCTCTTTTCTTTTTTTTTTCTTCATTGTGCAGTGTTGATTTTTTGTCTGTTCTCACACTTTGTCTCTGACTGTGAGCCAATCAAATCAAAGGAAAACAATGACTCCACTGGCACTTGGCTGCAGCACGAGTTCTACACACACATTTCTGCAGAGATTTCTTCCTGTTTCCCTGCAGCCTGAATGATTAACAGGTCCAACATCAGTTTATTGCCATGTTTGAAATCTAAATATGCCTCTTTAATACGTACTATCCCATTCCTCTAAACATGATAGCTCCAATCAGACTAAGCTATGGTGACACATTCTTTAGTGATAGATTAATCAGCCATAACTAATCCTAGCATTTGGTCTGCCATAGTTAACATAGATATATCAGAAGTACTCAAGCGCTGACATGGCAGTGTGGTTGTTGGCATACATACACACAAGACAGGAAAAGGTCTCCCTTCTGCAACTTTGGCTAAATGTTAACGTAAGGCAGAGAACAATCGAATGACGCGTTGGTCCTTCACAGAGAGCACGCTCTTCGGGGTGCCGCTGGCCACGCTGCTGGAGAACGATCAGAAAATGAAGCCCAACACTGCGACGCCTCTCTTCCTGCAGGCGGTGAGAACCTACGTCTGTGTTAAAGCACCTTCAAACCCCTTTTTGTAATAACTTGGAAGAAGATAATTCCAAATGCTTGATTTTATGACGATTTTCGTCATTTCAGATGCTATCTGTGCTGTATGTGGGTGTGTGGAGTTACTTTAGCCAACAATCTTCTCAGCCTCTGAAGCAATTTGAGTTTTTATATTATATCCGATCTGTTATTCTCCCCTGGTCTGCAACAGGGGACAGTTTGCATCCTTTGAACCATATTTTGCTCAGCATGTGTTCAGCACATGTTTTGTCTTTGATGAACCTATAAGCCTCGCTTCAGATGAAGCACATAAAACAATCTGTGTCCTCTGAATGTGAAAGGCTTTGACCACACCCTGAACGTAGCAGCAGTTACTGAGAATAACCAGCAGAGGTGAGCGAGAGATTCTTATCTGCTGACGCCTGACTCTCTGCTAATGTCTCTCTCTCACTCATTTCCCTCTCTCTCTCTGCAGATGTTGTCATTTTTGGAGAAGAAAGGAGTCGATTCGGAGGGGATCCTGCGGGTTCCAGGATCTCAGTCCAGAATCAAGGTGCGATATTCGCATCCACACTTCTTTCTGTCACACAAACCTGGCACTGCACCAAACTATTATTATTTTCTTTCTTTCATTCTCATGTTTAAAGTAAAGCAAAGAAATGAAAAAAAGGGCAGACAAAATATCGACACTGTAAAATGTCAGAAGTGTTTGAACGGCAGTGAGGAAAATTAAACCGCTTCACTGAGTTTAACTATAGTTGACATTTAGAAAAAACAAGGTCCAATCAGACAAAATCAATAATGTTTTTTCTGCCGCTGCTGCCAGATACACCTTATCACACTGTATTTAATTTAGCACATGCACCGAACACGTAAATCAATTAAATCAAAGCCGACAGGAGAGGGCGCCATTTATCACTTAACAAAACAGGACGATTACTAGGATGGATCTATCAAGTACTTGTAATAGATAATGGATGTGACAACAATCTTATCATTTATTCATCTTTACGTAATTAGTGGATCTAAATATTTTACCCATATAACAGTATTTCTTGTTCCCAAACCATTTTTACTTACCAAAATACAAATATCATTCAAGTATTTGTAAAATGTACAGATTTGATAAAAGATCCTTCATGTCCCAGGCTCATGAAGGATCTACTGCCACAACATATTCTGCCTTTGTTAAATGCACAAATAGCTGCAGGAATCAACAGGAGTTTATGCATTTAATCCAAAAACTGTAAAGCTGTAAAATAAGAATCTAACCCTAACACAAGGTAATAGTAAAGAGTACTTATATACTCTTATATACGCCTAAGGCACAAATAGAGACCGATAACCCGGCCAGGTAATTAGAAGTCAGCCCTCGTGTCTGTTTGTAACATCCACAGTCATGAAGAGTTAATTTAGTAATAATGAGTTTTAAATAGCTGCTGCAGAGCCATGACTGCTCTGTGAGTGACAATCAACTCTCCATATCAAGACTCTCAAATGCAAAATAACTTTCACGGAACATTTGCCAACAAACTTTATATGCCATATAGACTCACAAAAGCCATCAGTCGTGACTGATCTTCAAGACACAGTTCACACAAAAATCACAATAAAATAATTGAAAAGTGTTGAATTAACTCGCTGATAGTAAATGAACTGAACCGGCTGTTCATCCGTGTCCTCTGCGGTCATTGTTTTCTGGCCCGCAGCTGCTGCAGCAGAACTTTGAGACCAACTTCTACTCAGGTCGGGTCTGCTGGGACGAGGTGAGTCCAAACGACGCGGCCGCGCTTCTCAAGAAGTTCATCCGGGATCTGCCCGCTCCTCTGCTCACTGCCGAGTACCTCAACACCTTCAGCGCCGTCAGAGGTCGGTGGACACGACTTGACGATCCTCACTTGTTTTACTTTCAGACTTGAGCAGTTTAGGATGGGATGCATACTTTACACACTCAGGCTGTTATATAGAGATACAAGACAAATGTCTGTTGTTTGGATTATTCAGGACTGTGTTAAATCACATATTACAAATGACACAGCTTTTCTGTAGTTACATAATGATTCACTTCCAGATGGGTCTGTTATTGATGTGTGTTTTTATATCTGGCAAGTTGCATATTTACTGTATAAAACAGGAGCACACACACACACACACACACACACACAAGTCATCTTCTCCTGCTCTACTCTACAACTTCAACAATCTGCTGCCCTCTTTTCCAGACAGCTCAGCGGGGTTCACATCATAATTACCTGAGTCTCTTTACCGTGATGACAGCGCTGTGTGATGCTTATCTTTCCTCCGGCTGAGAAATCCACATTAAGATGAACAAGTTGATATCTTTTTAAGAGGCGTCCCTGCACTGCCACAAAATGCGCGCGCGGCGACAAAGCAGAGTAAAAGATCTGCCGTTTTCACATTAGTTTCACCTTAATAAAAGGCTGGATTGATATTAATATAATCTGATTGATGACTCACTGATGTGTTGACGTGAGGAGAATCGCTGCAAAGTGATAAATGACGTGTGACCGCAGAGACATAAGCTAACAAAGCTAATGTCCACCAGTCACAGTGTCGTTAATCTTTAGGTATCACATTATTCTTAGCCAAACACAGAGGAAATGAAGAGGGCGTGTGTGTGTGTGTGTGTGTGTTAAACCTGTCTTACCTTTGCTCCCTCCTCCTTCAGACATCACAGAGCTGAAGCAGAAACTCCACATGCTGAACCTGCTCACCCTGCTGCTGCCTGAACCAAACAGGAACACACTGAAGGTACGCACACACACACACACACACACACACACACACACACACACACACACAACACTTCAACAATATACTTCATGAAGTAGCGACACGAAATAGTTATCACGCTCTAAGATAAATGTACAGATTTGGAATAAACAGATACATGATCTCAGTCGCTGTGTTTTCTTTGGGTTTCCGGCAGTAACCTGATCTGTAAAACATCATGTAAACATGAAACCAGTTTCCTCTCTCGGGATAAAAGAAACTCGGTTACCACAGCTCGATTTTCTGCTGAAGAAATCTGCTTTGGCCATGTAAACACTTTTAAACTGTTATCTTTCCCAGTTCTCTTGTGCTTGTCTGGTGGTAAAACATAACTAAACACATTAAATACACATCTGAGGTACTTACACTTAACTTGAATATTTCCATTTCACGTGGCACATTATACTACTACTTCACTTTATTTCCAAGGGAAACATTGTACGTTTTACTCCCTTACATTTATTTGCCAGCAGAGTTACTAGTTACTTTACAAATTAAAATACATTTTACACACAAAACAGATATTGAGCTTTTAAACTATGATGCTGTAGATTTAACTACCCAGCAAAATATGAAATATTTCAAATGAGCTCCACATTGATGACACCAAAATTCTTCTTATGGTTGTCAGAAATTCATCCCAATTGACACTTTCATGGAACTTGACACACCGAAGCACTGTTTCATAATCCATTACTATGTTGTTCCACATTTTAAACACTCTGTTCTGTTATATAATGGCTTGCATTAACCATGACTCACTCTTCCCATCACAAGTGTGCAGTCAGCTCCGCTTAAAGCATCCAGGAGCATAAAACCCACCTGAACTAATTACTTTGACTCCAGTGGAGGCAGCTGAAAGTTACTGCGCATTAACATACTTCTCAGTAGAGGTGTTACAGATGATTCAGTCACTGTGATAATTCACTTTACTCCATTTTGTGCCTCAGTACAAGTGGCCTGTCAACATTTACACATTGTTCAGTTGGAAGTGAGAGAGTGTCTTTCAGCTCTATAATAACTGGAATGTGCAGTAACCTCCATGTTATATCCAATTTATTTATTTTTTTTAATCAAAAAATTGTCTCATTGCCTTTGATTTCAAGTATGCATGTCTCCATCTGTGTGTTCTTTAGGCCCTCCTTGAGTTCCTCAGTAAGGTGATTTCCAGGGAGAAGAGAAACAGGATGAACCTGTGGGCCGTAGCAACCATCATGGCTCCCAACCTCTTCCTCCATAAGGCCATCCCCAGCAGACTGACTGAGGGGGCGGAGAAAGGACACGTGGAGAAGGCCGCTGATGTTATGAGGCTCCTCATCCGCTACCAGGACCTGCTCTGGACGGTAGGTCCACCCACACATTCAAGCTCAAAAGGAGAGGATGTTGGTTTTACTGAAAAAAACATTAGATGTAAGAGTGTAATTATTCAGAGGCCATTCTAGGTTTTCTACAGGTGCCCGTATACAATATTTCTTAATAATAAAGCATAAAAATCATAAAAACCTGGCATTTCATATCCCTGTTGTCAATTAATAAGCTGAAAATTAAATATGAGCAAAAATTGCAATTCAATTTAGGTTGAAGGTTCATTTATGATTTTAAAAATAGCAGTTTGACACAAAGTTGTTATCACAAATTCCCCTTATTTGTTTTTCTTTGGCTATAAGCTCCAGAAAAAACAAGAAAGTTGACCTTATGATCAGAACTGCAAACATATTTCTTGGCAAGAAAACATAACCACGTTTCATCACTTTCTCTTCAGATCCCTAATTTCCTCATGAGCCAGGTGCGTAAGCTGAATGACAACAGTAACCGGCGTTACCAGTTCTACGACCGCCGCATCAAGAACCTGCTGAGGAAGATCCACACAGACAGCCGCGATAAACCCGATAAAAACACCTCGGAGGTGAGCGGGTACAGCAGACTACACCGCTGCACAGCACAACGTCTGTATACAGTATATACAGTATAATTACAGGCACAAATTACTATAACGTACTGATTTCTTTGTAAGCATTGATCTTATCATCCACATAAAGCTCCACGCATACTGTTTATACCTGGAAACATTGTTAGAACAGTTACTTTAGCAGACGGTCTCACTGTTTAAGCTGCACACTCTCATGCTCTTATTCAAGGTGTACGGTGCGGAAACATCATTGTTTTACTATCCAAAGATATTACAGATATATCTCTTCTTCAACTTTTATTTATTTTATTTTTTTTGCCATGCAGCTGTGCCGTACAGTGAAGATCCAGGTCGGGGATCTGGTGAGCGGCACCATGGAGTTCCAGCTCAACGTCAACTCCAGAGCCTCAGACCTGCTCGGCCAGTTTCACCGCCAGTCCGTCCGCAGCCCCGAAAATGGAAAGGGCAAAATGCGAAGGTACGATTGTGCAATTTAAATGACAACATTTTTATTGAGAGTTATCATAAACACACAAACCACGGCCACCTTGCACTGTGAGTAGATTATGACTCGTGACTTGTTTGAGTCTGGCTTCCAACAGTTTCACCAAAAAACAAATATGTTTGATAAAGACAAAGTGAATGCACCTGTAGGCGCTCACAAAACAGAATGACATATTATGTTTTTCTACCTTTATGGGAAATAAATGGATGACACTTGGGTGTGATGTGTCTGTCAACAGAAACGGCTCGGTGGCGTATCCAGACTGTGCCCTGTACGAAGTGGGAGGGAATATTGGTAAGTGAAAGTGGCCGCACCGTTTCCTCTGATCGCAGCAGGGCTGACATTTGCATGTCTTTCTGCTCACTGAGCTGATGAGGGTAGCGAGGTCTTATGTAATGAACTGTGCAAGCGCCAAAGAGATAGGAGCAGTGCATCTGCAGTTATCAGAGCAGACAAATGTTTCTAACGCACACGTCTGTGCTCTCACAGGAGAGCTGACACAGTAAAAGCACAAACAAAGTTAATCAGTCAGTTTGTAGTTAGTTCTGAAAGTTCTGAATCTGAACGTTAGTACCTGAGATTATCGACTTACAATCACTTTGATACAAACACAAGTCCTAAATGGATACTAGAGACGAAAATAAATTGCAAATGAATCAAATAGTTGATCGACAGAAATGCAAAAAAGAATCAAAAACTATTTTGATGATTGATTAATTATTTAAGTCATTTATCAAGAAAAAAGAAAATTACAGCTTCTACTATTCTCCTTCTTCTTTTCTCTGAAATCTGAAAAACTTTCACTGTTGATCAAACAAGAAGACATTTAATGATGTAAATCAGAATGTGGAAAGTGGAAGATTTTTCACAACATTGTTACATTCAATAGGTCAAAGAATTATTGATTAATTGAGACAATAATCGGCAGATTATCATTATTTGCACTCGCAATTCATGTATAAACACAAGCCTACATGTTTTTAATCTCACTGAGCTGCAAAAAATACCAGCATTTAGGGCTTTTGGTAACGTTTTGTGTGTGTTTTCTGCAGGTGAGCACTGCCTGGATCCCGACACACACCTCCTGGATTTGTACAACAGTAACCATGGAGGAGAGTGGGTCATCAAGCTGAAACCCAACGCCAGCAGAGGGCTGTGAAGGATGGACGGACAGAATGGGCAACAGCTCGCTGCAGAGGACGGGACAAAGGCAGAGCCTAAAAAAAGATCAAATCCACGCAGCCCTCTCTTTTTGCCCTTTTCATCCTTGGAGCAACAAGCGAGAAGGAGACAGATGGAGGAAGCAGAAACACATAGATGGAGAATCTGCCAGGAGCAGAGTCTAAAAACTGTCTGTGATCAGATGAACACACATTGCCCTCTTTCTCTCTCCCTCTACCTTTTTCTCTCCCTTCACTCCATCATTCTTCTCCTGCATTACCACCGGGCTGCGACGCCGCTAGCAAAAAGCTGCTGATGTGACTCATTACTCATTACAGAGAACCTGCTGCATAGAAGAGAGAGGAGAGAGGAGAGAGAGCGCGCCTGGGCAGTCTGGTTCACCATCTTTTTTCATCTCCAACCATGAGCGAGCAGATGGAGATGCAGAGCACCTCTGGCTATAGAGAGCTCAAGTCCCACCCCCTTCTCAGGCCAGCTAGACAACGTGTTTTCTCAGTTTCATTCATCAGCCTTTTGCAAAAAGCTGAAACACGATTCAGGGCTTTTACGCCCATATTCTCTGCTAAATTGGTGTCTAATCCTGCACTCGGGAGAACATTTTAAACATTTTCTTGACCTTGGAAACGGCAGTAGTGTAGTCGTCCATTTAGTTAGTGAGTTTACATGCACCAAAGTAACCAGGTTAATCGGAGGAACCAGAAAACCTAGTTACTGGAAATCATCAGATTTCTGCCCAACCGTCACCCTTGTGTGTGTGTGTCTCTGCATCAAAGCAGTGTGAAGAGGACTTTTGTCTTTTAAAAAAGTCTAATAGAAACGTGGTAAGGAGTATATATATATATATATATATATATATATATGGCAGAGAAAAATGTGTTCTCCAGGAGACATCTTCCTGGGGGAATCAGGTCTCTGTAATCTCCCTACTGCAGTTCCTGTATGGGAACCAGGTTTCTCGTTTACATGACGTTAAAGAAATCAGCTTCTGGAGAAAGCCGCCTCACTTAAGTGCGTGTAAACACACTGACTCCATTTAGCCACGGATATGGACAGAAAACCAGAGTATCTGGCTCGTTTTTAAACAAAATACTGATGATTAAAAACCAGCAACTAGAAAAAAAACATATTGAAACCCGAAAGCTATCTACAGAAGCTCACCTGGGAATGTTTCAGGACTCCAGCTCAGTTTCTAACCGATCAGTCAGTTAATAGACTGCTCTTTTGTCTCCTGCTCACGTGCTCTCTCTATGGACTGTTTTCCAGCTCAGATATTTTGATCACAAATCCTTTCTTCGTCTGTGCCATTAAAAGAGAGAAAGAGCCCCAGCCGAACTGATACCCCCTTATCTGTGAAACCCTGTGATCTCCTGGGCCTTATAAAAATCCATGGACTTCCAAGGACCCCTGACATGTACAGAACGGTGCTCAAAGAGACACTTTTTTTTGGGGATACCAAGGGATTTTCTGTCATAACCTCAAGGACAGTTACTGCACTTGTTAAGGACACACGGTGAAGCTGGTCTTCAGTACTCATTTTTAAACATATGAATGAAGCCAAAAGTGCTGAAGGGACTCGAGGCGAATACTGGGATTATTATTATTTATCTGAATGTGATACCATTGTTGCTTCTGTATTTGAGTATTCTGTAAGCTAGAGAGACTTTAGGATAACGTGGAGTCGCTACACTCAGCGCTGTTGTGTTAACTCACCCATACTCAGTGTGAGAATTTGCAGTGTTCTTGTACATATTTCTTCAGACTAAATTGTTTCTTGATACGTCTTCTTTTTTTATTTTATTTTTTTTTACACGTGTTTCTCCTGAACAGTACAGTAAGATAAACTCCATGTGTCGATATTGCTCATTCATACACTCTGCTGTGAAGAGGCACTGAAGTCACTGCAGTAGGAATGTTTTGATTGCGTTGCCATTCAGAGTACTCCAGACGCATGCAAGCAGCCAATGAATGTGTGAAACATTTTATGCCGATTGTCAGATGTGAATCATTTGTGTCCTCGCAAACACGGAGCCATGTTGGTGCTCCGCGGCCATTTTGTGGGACGTATGTCTCGCACACTCCACTCAGTAGATGGAGTAATGACAGCCGGCCCCGGCACCAGCATCCATCAACACCCTCTGCTCCATCTCTGTCACCTCCCGATAATGGACCATAATGGCGGTGCGGTGCGTGAATCAGAAATACGCAGAGGAATCACATTTCTGTGATAAAGGAGAAGGTAATAAATGGCTGTTATAAATTCTGCTGCCCTGGACCCAACGACAGCAGCGGTGTGTGTGTGTGTGTGTGTGTCTGTGTGCGTGCGTGCATGCATGCACGTGTGTGATGAGCTTCATTACACAAGTCCAATTGGCCTGTCCCGGGGTCCCAGGCACAGTTCAGTGCCTCGGCACAAAGCGAGCTGATGAGACTGCCTTCTGCTGACAATCAGCAGAAGTAGGTCACCTCTGAAGCAGCATCCCAGAGGGCGAGCAGTGTGAGTCCGAACACCCCGAGGAGCGGAGCACATGGACACGTATTGTCTAAACACACATGACATACGCGGGCACACGCTGAACTACATCGTGTGGATTCACCAAAACAGGGGGCACAAGTTCAACCGCTACACCCGTTTCCTATTGGCTCCGTTTGTGTTTGTACATATGTGAATGTGTTTGTTTGTGTGTGTGTGTGTGTGTGTGTGTGTGTGTGTGTGAGAAAAAAAAGAGGAAGCTTCCTTTGGGATAGATATCTGTGACACAGTGTTATCTATATAATAATCCAGGGAGCCTTTTAACACTAAGTGGTGGACAGTAACAGGAACAATTACTTTCTGTTGTGATCAAAGTGTGGTTGTGGACCTCTTATTGTCTTCACCAATGTCCAGTTTTTATTGTGGTGAAGATTTTAGACGTCAGTCAGCAGACGTCAGAATGTATATTTATGCCCTTTACACAAGTAATTGTTTTTAATACTTCTGTGAAAATACCTTATAGTCTTTGTTGTAGAAAGAAAAAAAGTTTTTGATAAATGTCCTTTTTTTGTCAATAAATGTGAATCTAATATTGTGCTAAACATGATTTATTTTTTCAATATGAGGTAATGGGCGTGGCAGAAAGATGGTATCAGCGAAAGCTTCATTCATCATTCTTGTGAATCTACAGCTGCATCACAGAAAGAAGCAAATGTACACACACGTATGAGAAAATCTGTAGTGAAGTATTGGTTTATTCTGCTGCTGTAATCAATAGAGAGATTAACCTTGTAATGTGTGTGGGTGAAGGGGCCAGACCTGCTCGGTTCCTTGATTAATCATCGCCTTCGCTCCTGGAAAACATTCGCAACTAACTGCCTCATCAACTTTGATTATTCAAGGTCTCAGCGTGTCCAAATGGGCGCGGGCAAGACAAAAGGCCGAAAACTGATGTGTGATTCAACATTCATTGTTTCTTCTTCCACAGAATTTAGAGTTTCTAGCTGAGCAGCATGTGTTTTTAGAATGAATGATGGTTATGAAGTGTTTAAATCCAAAATGAGATATAAATTATAAATTAATTGTTCATGTTAATTATTAGTAAAAAGATCATTACAAAATGAACTCTAACATAATGGATTTCACACATTTTTATATTGACTTTTCCAAAATGAGAACGTAGAACTTTGAACGAAAGTCCTTCAAATAGTCGATCGTGTTCTTTCTGAATGACAGCACAGATATTTGTGTTTTAGGCTTAAGACTTCCTCTCAGGACAGCAAATATCAATCACACCTTTTTTCAATACAGGTGTTGTGTTTTTCTGAATAAATACTGCATGCTTTTCGTTCCCTCGTTCACTAATTTCTGACAACAATAACAACAACAACAACAACAAAAAATCCCCCCCCCCCCCAGACAGAGCGAGCAGCAGCCAGCCTGCCAGACGCAGGCCCCTTTGGCCTACTGCAGATCTAAATGACTGTAATCAGTGGATGAAAAGCAATCAGCAGCCTTGTATGAGCTGCTGGCAGAACGCCTGACCCCCGGCTCTCCCCACCAATCAGACCGCTGCGTCCCATTCACAACTAATCACGACGTGCACTCAGAGCTCACCACTTCCCTCACATTTGATGGAGGAAGCGCTCTTCTCCCCCTTTTGTCTTTTTGTGCCGGGCTGACCGGAGTCGAGCGGATTGATGACAGATGACGGTGCAAGATTAAGCTTTTTTTTTCTTCTCTCTTTTCCTTCCTGGTGGCTTTACGCGGTGGCAGCCATGGTTTCCCTGCTGGCACCAGCTGTAGAGGCTCGACCACTGATGAGACAGTTTGCGCAAAAGTAAAGTTTCACTCTAATCTCTGCTGCTAATGATCTGCTCAAGTGAGGCAGGATGGAGAAAAAAACAAACATGTTGTGGTATAAATTTAGCAGATTTAAAGGACTGTATTGAGGAAATCACTGATAATTTGTTCAAATGATTGGAGAGATTGTGTAAAAACTCACAGGCTTGATTGCCACTTGTGTGATATACTCATGTCAAAGTGTAATTTACTGTGAGTTAGGGCCTTATTGTTCCTGCTAATGTAGGGGCTTTAATGAGCTGAGGTACACACATTACACATGATGGGTTTTGAAGGCTGATTCTGATCTTCTTTAGGCTCAACTTTCAGGCAAATATATATTTTCTTATCCATTCTTTATTGTTCATTTAAACAAACGCAGACAACACGACAGCAACAAACTGGCTAACTATACATGCTCCCTTACAGTACTTTACCCCGTCCCATGTCCATCTAGCCTCATACCGACAATAATATTTGAGAGTAAAAAAATAAAAAACAATAATGATATATATCGTTTCTTTACACAACCGGTAACATAAATACCATAAAAACATTTTTTTTTTTTTTACAATTTCGTCCAAGAAATGTACTGAGCAGAAAATTGCTCAGTCACTGCTTTCTGGTTAACAAACTATAGAATTAACTAATATCTAGAACCAAAAGCTAATATCTTTGACATTCATGTACTGCAATTTCTTGTCGTTATTGGCTGGCATATACACAGATAGATCTGACATGAGCTAATATAATGCAGCCTGGCTGATTTATTGTACAGGAGCAATTATAAATATTATTTCTATATTGTTATATTTATACATGGGTGTATCACAGATATACTGTACATGTATTAATACACATACATACATCTCATTTATTTTCAGAACTAAAGCTGCCCTAGAAGTAATATTCTGGGGTTTTGTTGCTTTTAAAGGCCGTGAAAACTTCAACTTATTAAAATCTTAAGTTTTCCCCAATAAACATTAAGGTTTTAAAAAAAATCATCCCTGGGTATTATTTAACCTGAGTTTAACACTCAAAAACTGAGCTAACCTGCTTCATCAGGACCATTGACATCACATTTGATTGACAGCAACCTGGAAACATAAGCACACAACAAAGGGTCACCACATTTGGATTCAAATGTTATTAAATTTTGACTGATGCACAGAGGTACCGTGTGACATCACCTTTTTACCACTTCAAATAAGTGAAAGGAGAAGATAGAAAATAAAAAAGGAATAGTAGAAATCTCTCGTACGAAACCAATGAAACCAAATCTGTTCCAACTTTGTCAGAGAAATGTTGTGTTCGTGCAGAACCACATCAGTGGGTTGAGAAATGATGTTGCCGGGGTCTTTAACCTCATATGTGAAGGATGGAGGGTTCCGAAGGAAACAAACAGGCCCTGACCAACGTTTATGAATAACTGAAAAAAAAGGGGGGCTGGAGGGAGAAGAGAAAGCTTATCTGCCATGAACGAGGATGCCGCCGTCTTTGTCACATGACTCCCTCCCTCCCCTTTTATCTAGACTCTCCCTTTCTTACCCTCTGCCTCTCCCCTCACTCTTTCTCACCCTCTTCTCGCCACCAGGGGTGGATCCCAGCGTTTATCTCCACCATCCAGCCCCGGTGTCTCCTAGCAACGGAGCACGGATCATTTAACTGCCCCTGCATCCTCTGTTTTATCCAACCAGTTACACACAGTACGCCAACTGCTTTTGTTCACATTTTCTGAGCTTTTATTTTCACCTCTCGGGCCCCAAAACTAATCTCTGAGCCTTGCTGTTGGTTGGGTTTTGTTTTTGTGCGGTACTTGTCTCTCTGGCTTGGAGCACTCAAACCGTATCAGTGCCACACTTGAGGCAGACAGACAGGCAGGAGAGGCTGTTCTGTCAGGACGTGTCACTCCAGGATCCAGCAGGTGCACAAAACACACACACACACACACACAATCAATGGGGGAAGACAGGACTTGGCCCTCGGTCTGAAAGGCCCTCGCAGAATCAATTAGCATTTAAATTAATGAAGCGCGTAATGAAGAGAGCGCTATCTCTCCTGCAGAAAGCCGACAGACAGGCGGAGAGCTGATTGTGAATCTGCATCAGGAAGACACACTGAAAGGAACATCAAAGATATTCAAATAGCCACTTCGTGCCTGTTTTCTCTCTCTTTTTTGAAGGAAAAGTGCCAAATTAAAAGCAGAGCTGCTTTAAATAAACCTACAATATGTATGTAGTGTTAATATAATCACATTTCCATATAAAAGGTGACATTAATAAAACACATAATTAAAGATAAAATGATTGCAAGGAAAAGGCCGTCTTTATCTTTCAATATCCATCAGTGCAAATATGCTTAAAGGCGGCTGCTTCCGGTGCAGATAACCCGAACTTATTTACTCAGGCAGAAGCCAGGCAGGGAATTTGAACTCATTTCAGTCCCTCAGAATATATTTCTTAATTTAGAAAATACTACATTATATAAAAACTTTAAAATTAATATTGTGACGAGGAGGTGAGGCCATAGGGAGGGAGCCCTGAAACAAACAAACAAAAGAAAATAATCAAATTAATTAAAAAAATAATACATTTAGGTTGATTGTTGAATTTTGAAGTTTTACATCTTTAAACTCCAATCAGTTGGTTAAAAAAGAAAGGTTTTTCCTTTTCCACCAAACTATTGATCAAATAAACGAATACTAACATTGATACATTTATATTTCATTTATTTTAATCTGTTTTCTTGCATTATTTAAATTGTGTGACAAGTTGTGTCACACTTAGCTCTCACTAACTCACTTAGCAGTGAGGTTATCTATCTTGAAGTCAACATTTTTTAACCATTTCAGACAAAGGAGGTGTGACAAGATGCCATAATTGACAGTCAAACTTCAAATGATGGAAAAACCTCATTGTTTCATGTAGTCATTTGAGGAACGTTAGAGTCTCATCGCTCTGATGTTTTCATCTTTAAGTTACATGTCACGGTCTATTTGCTAAGTCTGCATCCATTACACTTTGTCTCGTTTTGTTTTTATCGATACACCAACTTTTCCACATCATTACATTTGTGACGAAACCAAATACAAATACAATTGAAGAACAAAATTAATTAATCTCAGCTACTTTGAGGTTAAAGGTTATTTTTCTTCTTACACTCATACTGACATTTGATTTATTTATTATTTATTGCTGTATTCAGTGTTGTTTTTGACTCACCTGACAACCTTTTTCTGTCTTTTGTCAGTTTCGGGTTTGTGGCAGAAAAATGTGGTTGGTGCATTTGTGGCTGCAGTGGCTTTTGCGTTTGTGGCAGCTGATGATGTTTGTGCCACAAACAGACACACACAGCTGGCAGCGCTGCTTCACTCACAGCAAGAGGCGCTTCATCCCCTGGGTCACTACACACACACACATACACACACACACACACACACACACATAGAGAGACAAACGGTGCCACTTCAGACTGACAGCATGTCGCACGCTGAACACTTGTGTATTCATAAACTGATGCTTTCATACTTTACAGAAGAAAGGGGGGGGGGGGGTTCTGTGTGTGTGTGTGTGTGTGTGTGTGTGTGTGTGTGTGTGTGTGTGTCTACATGCCCGTGTTCACATGCTGACAGCAGCTACAGAGTGGCACACAAACCTTATCGCTACAACACAGTGACAATAGAGAGCTTTTTGCCCGGAGCGTCACGAACCCCACTGAGGGAGGGAGGAGGGCTGTTCTTCCTTTCCTCGACATGACTCATGGCTCAAGACACACACCCCCCACCCACACACGTGCATACACACACACACACACACACACATGTGTCACTGCCATCAAGACTCACACCATTACACACCCATCAACCCCCCCCCCCCCGTCTGATCCAAATACTGTACATGATTATATGATTAACATTTGTTTTCTTTTAAATCTGTCACCTCAAACTTGACCTTTGTGTCCTCCACATCTGAGGAGGAGACAAGAGGAGAGGAGAGGAGAGGAGGCGAGGAAAGGAGGAAATAATATGGGAGGAAAGGAAGAAAGAAAAGGAGATGAAACAAGAGGATGGGAGGAGTTCAAAAGAAGTAGAGGAAGAATGGAAAGGAGGGAAAGGAAGGAGAGGAAGGGAGAAAAAAGGAAACAACCAAAGGAGGGGATGGGAGAGGAGGAA
>JAVQJL010100724.1:0-44308 GCA_036024295.1 Nannoperca obscura | reverse complement strand
ATTTATTTATTTATAATCCCCCCCCCCCCAACCTCAGTAACCTGTGACAGACAGAAGCTGAGCGAGAGATCGAGCGAGAGTGGAGATGAGGAGGAGGAGAGAGAGAGGAGCTCTTCTGTGCCACAGAGCATGCCAGCCCTGGCCAGTCACTGCTTTTCATTTTGATAATTGACCGGGAACGCCAGAAATGTCCATCAGCTAATCCTCTTAGCTTTCATAATGCTGACTCTGTCACAGAAGCCCCTGTTTTAATGTAACGAGCAGCTAAGCCCAGAGCACAGGGCAGAGTCGTCCTGGGGCACTGAGGCCGCTCTGCCCCCTGGAGGCCAGCGAGAGATCTGATCTCAACTCAACAAGTGCCCTGCCAATCTGTCATACCACGTCAAATCAAAAATAAATCCATAACCTGGCTCAGGGGTGCCCCCCCCCCTCTGCCGTTCACACTGTACTCATTGGCATGAAGCTGTACTCAAAAAGGAGCATCTTGGTGGTGTGTGTCCATTCATCTGTGTGGATTGGAGGATGAATGAGTTTAATCCCTTTTGAATTCCCAGCCTACTCACTAAGCAGACCACTTAATGCCAATGACATCAATGTAATAATGTGAAAAGGGGACGGATTTCTATGAAACCTCACAATATTCAAACATAGCATAAGGCACAAAAATCCCATGATATCCAGCTCTAAAAATGGAACTTGGTCTTGTCACTCGGCCCAAATGGACATCACGTTGAAATTTCTGGGGCTTCATTACTGTTGTTACAAGCTTAAGCGAAGGTTGTTAATGAATACAAAGCGGTTCTTTGACATAATGCCAGTTGTCATGCTTGCACACTTTTGTTAAATGTTATCACTGGTTATGCTTTCTATTTTGAAGAACGCTTAAAGAATTAGTTTAATTTAGTTAACACTGATACAAATGCGCTAATTAAGAGGGAGCTTTACACAGTTTATTTGGGGTTTCATCTATTAAAGAACCACACAAATAACACAGTAAAAGTCGCTAATAAAGGTTATTTATTGCTGTGACTACAAAGCTAACAGCGGAAGTAACCGTATTAGAATAATGTGTGAACACCCTGAAGTCGTAATAATGGTAGGTTTATGTGTTCTTCCCATTCTGCCAACGTTGAGAGAATGTAGTATTACCTAACTAGCCATGAGTTGATTAGCTTTGCTTAGCATGAAGACTGCAAGCAGGGGGAAACAGCTATCCTCGCTATGTCTGAAGTTAGAAAGTAGGCCTACCAACATGCTCTGTCTCGTTTGTTTAATGCATACACAAACAACATGTACAGCATGTTTTTTTAACTTTGGACAAAGCCAGGCTAGCTGTTTAGCTAAGCCCCTGCCTCTAGCTCTACAGTTGGCGCACACATTTGAGAGTGGTGTCTTCTCATCTAAATCTTGACCACAAAATGTCATTGTCAACGATTTCTCTAAAAGTCTCTTTGTGTGGAGTTGCATTTTAAACAATATTTAGGACCTAAAAGTAGTTTTTGAATACTCTAGGAAGTAAGTTCCTCTCTACGCATCTTAATTCCTCTCCAGCCCTTTCTCTTCCATCTCCTTCCTAATTCCGGCCTCTGTGGGTAATCTGTGCCGGCGTCTTCCTGTGGTAATAGTCCTTCAGTAAAGCAACCACTTCTGCCCACCCACTCTTTAAGAGATACATTAAAAGGCAGTGTTGAGCAGGAATCCTGAATCACACCATTCAGGAAGTGATCCTTTTAATGCAACCCGCTCTTCACACATTTGTGGCGAGCACAAATCCACGAAGGCTCTTACTGCCAGATTATCCACAGTCCACAATGCTGCAGCTGCCATTTTTCCTTTTTGATGAAACAATGCGTTTTGTTGGGTGCATTCGCCGGCTGGGACTGATCCTGGCTGGCTCTCTGGCAGAGACGTGTGGATGACTTAGTGATCATGTGTGTGTGACTGGATATTTAGGACAGATCACATGAGATTGTTTTGCTTGGCTTGTGTACCAACAGCACATTCTTCTCTCCTCCCAGAGCAAAACAAACCTGACCTGAGTTGGTTGTCCGTAACCTGAGGCGATGCGGGCAATAGGATCGGGAAACGCGTTCTTGGATGAGGGCAGCATCCGCCTCTTAGCAAACTGCATTCAGGCTGACATGTGGTTCCAGCCAGTCAGCAGAATGCAACCTGGCTGGCCTGCCCTTTTCGCTCGGCACATCAGAGGTAACCGGCCTTATCTGATGTGACGTGGCTGACACTGCCTTGAGAGTTGTGAGGAGACCCTGCCGATGATTAATTCAAGCTCAGATAACCCGATGAAGATCAGCCCTCTGTGTTTACCCCTGCAGACGTCTCTCCTAAACTCAGGACGCCTCTGTGGCATGACACAGGGCCGTGTAATAAGGTTGAATCATCTGCCGTGAACGATGTTGATGTGAAAACAAGTAGAGGCCAGGCCGAGGAGTGTGAATCCAGAGAGGTGACTCAGCAGCACTACAACTGTTTATGTTCGTGCAGTTCAGTTCAGATGCCAGCCCTGTGCGTCCAGATTATTCTGCCTGCTTTAACTTGCAGCACGGCATACGTGAGGTTTTGCTGCATCAGACGTATGTGGATAGTGTCCAATCACAGGAAAGATTTCTAAAACAAAAAATCCTTTTTATCTGTCTTATTTATTTATTTATTTCTACCCCCAGGTCACTTAATGATACCGGATCCAGCTTTGTTCAGTGATAAAGGCCTTGCCACACATGCTACAGTGTTTATGCTAATAACACAGCTCTAAGAGGAACACGTTCGATGCTGTTTTATTTTAATGGTGACCTGAATAACTTGCATTTAGCTTATGAAGACTTGTGAGTCAACTTGGCTTAAGACTTGTTTCTTAAGATGCGATGTGGGCTTGCCTTGATTGACTTGAGTCTTAAAGAGGCACCTCATCAATTATTAGGTATTGCACTTTCATTAAGTTGGGTGACTAAAAAATATAAATACAACCAAGCTCATGTCAAATGAACTGATCTCTATGTGAAGACTTGGTGGAGTGCTCTCACTAAAACATTTTGGATAACTTTTCCCACCCAACAGCACGTTCCACTCCTCGTGCCTGCTTATGAATAATAGCTCTGTGACATTAACAACTCCTACTCGTCCTCCTACTACGCAGTGCCTATAACTTTTGTGTCCAGTATGGAGGTGTGCAGGGTGATGAAATCACACAGCAGGGAAATCTACTGGCTCATTGGCTTTATTGCACACCCCTCCACCCCAGCTCCAAGTGAATGAACTCACCCGCACTTGCCATCCGTTTCAGAGTACTGCTGCCTGCATTAATACAGGCCTGTCTCTGCAATTGTGATGCTATCTTCCCAGAATGAATGGGCTGCATGTTTGCGCTGGCATAACCTCTGTGGTCAGCCTGAATGGGACTCTCCACTGTTCTTTGAAAGGGGAAAAGGTTGCTCTTTGCCTGCCTACGCTTCCTTTTCTTCTCAGCAGACAAGATTAATGGCCTTATTTATGCGCTGCTCATTACAAAAGGCTATGTCTCTCTCAGATATAGCCAATCTTTTTTCCTCTATACACTCTCTGCTGATAACAGCGAAACCTTGATCCAATTTCACACAGTCCTTATGCTCATGCTCAAATTAATAAAAGCATTCAAAAACAATTTTATTGATATCTTGAGCCCAGCGGATGATGGGGGTGTTTGATAGGTGAAGTGCAGTAAGAAAAGTGAAAAATAAGGTTTAATAATAAGATTTTCTGACACAATCTCAGCAAAAAACAAACAAGATAAGGGTAGCACCTATTGCATGGCTGCTGTATTGGGTTGCATAATATAAAGCACAAGTGTCCATCCCGTGCAGCTACTGAATTAATACAGCAAACATTTCAGTGAAGGCAGTCAGCAGCCACCTACTGCACACACTCCGGTGTGGTGTACAGTAGGTGTGTTATGAGACATAAAGAAATAAATCAGGAGTCTGCAGGAACAAAACACACGTAAGTGATCAGTTTGCTGGAGCATATAAACCTGTAGGCCGTTTCATGTTACAGTACAAAAAGCACTGTATGAATCACAACGTTTGGTACTGATGTTGTCTGTCTGGGGTTGAATGAGTTGCCTTATGTTGTCGACAGCTGTACGGGTGAGTTCTCATGTCCTGGAAGATGAAGAGAGCAGTGGAGGAGATGGCTGCTGCCTCCAGAATACACAGATTAGACTCAGTTGCTCCTCTCTGCCCTGTTTACTCTTCACACCTGAGCAGGCATACAAATAAACCTGCAGTGCCGCCACAGAATGCTCAACACTTATGATTAATATTTTATTTTTTCCTGCAGCTGACTGAGGAGCTTATGCAAGGAGTAAAATCAGCAGGTCTCCAGAGGCATTTCCTGTGTGTGAGTGTGCATGTATACCGAGCTTCTACTGTACTATTAGTACCAACCGTTAGTTAAAGCGGGCTCAGCAATGGTTGGCAGGTCGAGGGGAGGAAAAAAAGATTCAGAGCTGGGGATATTTCTACCTCCATGTGTTTACTTGCTTCAGACAATTGCTAAAATGTTAGTTGCAGTGCCGGCAGTGCATTCACAGACGCTTCCTTCTTTGGCTCGGTGTCACCTTGTCATCTCTATCCACCACAAACACACCTCAGCAGAATCAGCCCCACTTACACGTGGACATCCCAGCACTGTTCAAACACTCCAAAAGGACATACTGTATTCCAACTGCCCTTTTCTCCCTTTGTATCACATAAACACTGTGGATTTAAAGGCATACGCAGAGTTCTAGCAGAGTTTTCAAAGATCCCGATGGCTTTAACTTAGAGATTCAATACATTTTCTGATCAGACAGGACAATCTCGTCACAAGGTCAATTTAGTATATTTAGTCCTTCAAACTGAACAAAGAAATATTTTTTGCATTGGAACATCCACAGCTGCAAAAACATTTTGTAAACGCAGCCATGGTTCTTCCTTACTGCCCCTAGAGACTGGAGTTTTATTCCTGTATCAGTGAGTAAACCACATGATTCATCGCAGCAATAATGAAGATGGAAGCTGAAATGAGCAGCGCTGAGTCAAACGAATTGTTGTGCAACACTTAACGCAGTTCATTGTTAACACTGCTGACATCAAATCATCAGTGATCTGCAGTGCAAGGACGTGACACATGCTTGGCATTTATATCAAACAACACATTTGCATTACACTGACTGCTCCTTTTGACATCTGCCCACATTAAAACACTCCTACAAAGCCAATCTCTCACCGTCTCCCTGCAGCTAAAACCACGGTTCACACACACTATTATCCCTGCTGCAGATCAGCGGCCATTCACTGGGTCCTGCAGACGGCAAAGGAGGCCATGTGTGTATGTTTGACCAAGCTAGGGAGTGTAAAGCAGTGGCTAAATCTCTGTAAGCAGGCCCTGGCATTGCTCCCCAATTGCCTGCCTGCTGTGGGGACAGGGGCCTGGAGGGGACTAATCCCTTGGCATGGGCATGGGTCACACATGTTGAGTGTGTGTGTGTGTGTGTGTGAGTGTATGTGTTCATGCAGAAGACCCAAGCTGCAGGATAAAAACAAGACCTGGCGACAGATTCAGAAAGCCCTGACTAATAATCTGCAATGCCTTTCATGCTTAACTAGCAGCCTTCACACAAAGTCTCGATCGCTTCTTAGAGATGACGAGTAATGTTTTTGTAATGTAATGTAATATTCTGCCTCGTACTGTACCAACGGGGACAGTCCTGTTCTTACATAACCTTGGTCTGCATGAGATTGTGAGGCCTTTGACCTTCACATGCTGCTCGGTTTTTGCTTAAGTGGGCAGGAGTGGAGGCTGTAAAAGTTGACGTGCTGTTTCAGCCTCGTCAACCTGGACGTGTAGATGGCTACGGGGGCATGGCAGCTTTCCTGTCTGTTATCTTGGCAGTTAAGGTGACCCGGCCGCAGCAGGCCTGGAGGCAGAACGAGCAGCCTCGAAAGTCTCCCCGTGTGCTGTTTAAGACAAGATTGCACTCAGGTGTTAAAGTAATAGTTTGACAGTTTATTTGCTTATTCGCTGTCTTGTGGAGAATTACGTGAAAAGATTGATACCACACGTCTCATTCGTTAAATATGAAGCAATACAGTCAGGAGTTGGTTAGCTTAGCTTAGCACAAAAACTGGAAATGGGGAAACAGCTAGCCTGGCTGTGTCCAAACGTAATAAAATCTGCATTCTAGCACCTCTGAAGCTCACTAATTAACACATTATATCACGTTTGTTGTGGACAAGATGTGACTGCACCCAGCCAAGAAATAGTGCAGCACATCACCCCGCATAATACCACAAATTGTAAATCTAAGCTTTAGAAGTGTTGGTTCCAGCCTTTATGCAAAGCTACGGCTTTACATTTAAGGTGATAGGCAGAAGAGTGGTATTAATCATCTCATCTAACTCTTTGTAACTTTTCGAAGGAAGCAAACAAGCACATTTCCCAAAACGTGGAACCGTTTCCTTAAAGTTTTTGTAAGTGCAAACATCATCTACTTTTAATTGAATGGGCCAGACTATTAAAAGTTCAATAATGGGAAGTGACTCAATTATTCGAGGAGCAGTCTATAAATACAGCTGGGTAATAACAGAGGAGATCTGCATTAGAGAAAGCAGCAGGGCGGCAGGGCTTTTCTCACCAACACCGCTGTTCTATGGGTTGGGGGAAGAAACAGCACTAGAAGAATGGATTAAAGAGAGATAGCATCATCATCCAGTCTGATGTTGCTATCATAATAACTGGTTACTCCTATCAAAGTATAACATCTATTCACACCTTGATCTTTCCATACCTTTGGAGTCCAAAGGACACCGGGAAAAAAAGCCCAATTATTTCCTATAACACAGGTGACGGGCTCAGAGTGACAACAGCTAACACAGTATGACAGGTCAGCAACGACACCTGAGCTTCACCGATAACAGGCCATGGAGTCTCCGGGACTCCTCAGTTGACCCGCGTGGGTGACACCTTCTGCAGGGCTGCAAACCACCAAACACTAATTAGGGGTGTTGTGGAGGCAAAGTCCAGTTTGACTCAGTATTTTGAGCTGACATTTGTGGAGCATTCGCATGCATGACACACAAAAGTAAAGTGAGGCTCTTTCATACTGATAAACGTGTGTACGCACAGCACAACAGATGCTTTTTTGTTACAATGGTAATTGTTTGGCTCATAATTATCACTGACTGCCAGAGTTTACTACTGCCACACTGACATAAAGGTCCCCGTTACATTATTCATTACTATACTGGTCCAACATTTGTTTGTGTGAAGCAATTTTCTGAAGGGTATAAAATATTATAATCTTGGGGGGGGAAGAGAGAAACAACACCATTTCTTTAGGCAATAAGACATTTTTAGGGAGTGGGGCGTGTCAGGCACTGATGCACCTGAGCCAGAAGATCTATAACCTCAATTATTCTGCATGATCTGGAAACGAGGATAGCAGGTGAGTTGTTATTAAAAGGCCCCGTGCTCGGGACCCAGAAAGATATTGGATTTGGTTTCATAACACGGCAGCGGCAGCGAGGTGTGTTTGGGCTTGTTTTGAGTGGCACGATAAGGGCTCGCCTCGCCGCACGAACCCAAACCCGCACGTTTGATCTCACGGCGACGCACGAACGACGTGAAAAAGATTTCCACATTTCTCTAACGCTCCAGACCCCGGGTGATCGACGGCCCAGAGATCAGAAGATCTTACTGGCTGTTTCGCGCACGCAGTCCTCGGGAAAGTTAAAGGGGCCCGGTCTCGCTGGCTGCGAAGGGCGCGCGGTAGGAGGACAGCTGATCGTCCTCTCTCGCCACAGCGCGGCTTTTTCTGCGCTGAGGACGGGTTCACGTGCAGGGGGGGGGAGGCGCTCGAGCGACGAGACCGCTGCCCAGATCTAACAATTAACCTTGATGAACGCGGATTGGTTTCACTTAACGGGCGCAGGTGCGTGGAGTTCGCGATACGGCGCAGCTGAGCGATCCCACGTTTACGACCGGGACACTGACGCATTTTACGCCGAACACAGAAACTACGGACAGAGGATATTGCTGCTGATATATCTTTTTTTCCCCAGCCCACGGGACAGGATGCACGTTGCGATGGGAGCCCGTCCGATTCTCGTCGTCTTGCAGTGTCCGAATTCAGGAGCATTGCCGAAGTGATCTGGAGAACTACATCGGAATTTGACCGCCTTGTCATTGCCCGGTCTACTAGCAGCTGAAAGGCATCTTTTTATATTGGCGGAGACATAAGAGGGAGGGGGAGAGACTGTGCGCTTTCGCTACTCTCCATCTGCGCCCTGGACGGCTTGAAATGAGGACCACATCCCGGCTGTGTTCCGTGTGAAGAAGCGAGCAGTTTCTTCGGCTCTCAAGGACGCAAAAAAAAAAAGAAAAAAGAAAAGTGGCCGCCGGCCGAGCTGCGAAGCATGGAGCGGGACGACACCGACACCGTGAGCGCGTCCAAAAAGACTATAATTGCGAAGATTTTTAAAGTTCGCAAGAGGAGGGAGATGCTTTTCGTTCAGGTGTGCTTTATCTGCAGCGTCCTCTTCGTGGCGTGGAGCATGTCGGCGCTGTTGACCAAGACAGGTGAGTGGTGGTGGTGGTGTGGGGGGAGAGAGAGAGAGACTGCCGGAGATGCACCGGGGCACGGGGGAGCCGAGGACGGAGCACAACGGCTCCGAGATCTGCAGTGAAACCGTGCATTCACAGAGCTACCTCCTCATCGATCACAGAAACGAGCCGATGCGCTTCAATGTCAAGGGCATCGGAGCGGAGCACCGCGTGTTCGCTCGCGTGTTCAAACGGCAGGTCGGTCCAAAATGCGTATGCGGTGCCTCCCCATTTGTGGCGTTTTCAAACCGTCACGATTCAAAGTGTGTAGTTTGCATTGAAACGCAGTAAATACGTCTAGGCTGTGTTCGGCGTTTCTGGCCCGCCGTGCTCGGAAGAAAAAGTCGGCTGCACACGTTATTGTCGGGTCACGGCGGTCGCGTTATCTCCGTGTCGGAGCGCACACGCGTCTGTTTGTCCGTGTATGCCGCAGTATGCGCGCCGTGGCAGCGGCACGGTTTTTTATTTATTTATTTGAGAGGCAGGTTCATAATCACGACACACGCACGCTTCACACTCCACATGCACACATCGATCAAGTAACCGACCCCGGATCGAACACAGTTTGCTTCTGGTTTCTTTGCGCTTTGGGTTTTTTGTCCCGGATCTGCCTGTATATCTTAATTTTTAATCTTTTAAAATGTAATTATTTTTGGCGCCAGGCGCATTGTCGGGCACACTACGCTGGAGCTCAGGGTCGTGGTTAACGCTGGCATCATCACACACACACACACACACACTGGATAACCTCAATCACAATTGAGCATCACCACGCTGCCAGGTTCCGCATGGCCATCGAGGGATGCTGATTTTTACGCAGAGGCCACAGACGATCACTTAAGGGGGGGGGGGGGGGGGTATAAAACCGGGGTTGTTTTTATTTTGTTGTTGCTGCAAATATTCATAGATTGATGCCCGAGGTGTGGGCTGAGCAAACGACTCAGATGGCTGATCATGCATGTGATGCCCACATGCAGGCGCGCGCGCGCGCGCGCACACACACTCCAAACAACATGCCCTCCCATGCACAAATGTCAAAACTCTTACCTCGGGCCCGTGCAAATGCTGACACGCAAAGCATCCCACACAGCCTCACACTCGGTTATGTAATCTAACGACCAACCTTGAAATTCTTGCTGGTGAAGAATGATACCTGATATACCACTGGTATCAGAGGTTAACTAAACCAACGCACCCGCCTGACAGTTCACATGAAGGGGACACTGCCAACATGAATTTCCAAACATTCCCAAACATTTTTAAGCACAAGGGAGAATGACTGCTGCATTTAAATCAGTTTTGGGGTTTTTTTTTGCATGGGGGCATGATGGAGGTTTGTTTCCCCACCCCTCAAAGTGATTCCAACCCTAAGCCTCAGCCCCCAGACCCTGTCCTGGTATCTGTCCATCTGCAACCACTTAGGCCCCAGGGCTGAAAGCAGTTGTAAATTCCCCACAACTACTGCCTGACTGTAGATCTCAAGCTGATGTATCGGGAGTTTTATTAATTACATTAAAAACAACAAGAGGCTTAAAAGATTATTCTGGAATGATATCATACAGGCGAGTACAAATCTCTTATCTCCAAAGGCAGGAACTGGGAGCCAAAGTAAACCCCCCTCGGTCATTAATGGCTTGCCTTTTTTTATTTTCATTTTTTTCCCTTTAATGAAATCCGCCTCACCCGCACAGTGATTGTCATGTAGGGGTATTTGACACAAGGCGTTCTTTGTGAGTTTCTTGCCTGTTTTTGACCAGCAGCAGTGATGGTGGGGTTTCAAGGGGACATGCATGAGAAGTGTTGGATGAGAGGGAGAGAGAGCGAGAGAGAGAAATCCCCTCCTGAACCCACGAGACTCAAAGCTGGCCATAATCAGATTTGTCTAATTGAATAGCTGTGGCCTTCTCATCTTTCAGCAATCACAACAGGAACAAGAATTTGACGTGTCACAGGGAAACCTGTGCCCCGTGTTTGCCACCAATGTTTGATTGATGGTAGTGTGGGGCTAGAACAGGTGGTTTTTGAGAAGCTGGGGCAGGGCTCAGCTCTGACAGGTAGCTGCAGCAGGCTGACTGTGACAACCAGGGGAGGGGGGGAGGGGACTGTGCTGGGGGTGTATCTGGCAACAGGAAGGTGAATACTTGCATAAGGAGAGCGTGTATACACACACACACACACACACACACACTGATGGATGGTAGTCCTTGCTCCATCTCCCTGCAGAGCTGATTGAACAGACCTGGAGGACGACATTACCACTGTGCTATTGTTGCTTGCACACCCATGTCTTCCTCTGCTGCTCAGTGTAGTCTGAGAGGCGTAGTCACAAAGCCCCCCCCCCCCCCATTTGAGCTAGTCCCTTTTTCTGCTCCAATGTAAAAGACTTAATGTCTCATTAATGAAACATTTTGGTTTTTGCACTGCAGTTATTAGAATTCCAGCTTGGTCTTGTGTATTCCAAGCAGTGCAACACACATCTATAAAGTAACACCAGCACTGATTCATTTTAAATCTTGTCAAATAGGACAACTTATGCCTATTTTCATTATCGATTTTAATCTACCAATAGGTTTTTTTTTTTTTTTTTTTTACATTTATTGGTTGGTTTAATAAAACATAAGTAAAATGAATATTATGATGTCCCGACAGTCCAAAACCAATGATCGAAGACTAAGAGAACCATTTAGCATTTAAGAGTCTAGAACAAAACCATGTGCTATACTTTTTAGAGCAGCCTCTAAAGATGCACTGACTCCTTGACACCAGCAAGCACGGAAATTTGAATCAAACTGTAAAATGTTAAAATGGATAACGTGTATCAGACCCCAAAGGGATTCATGAGCATGATCGGCAGCCAAACTCAAATGAGTTTAATTTATACACTGAAAATCCAAAGTATTTTAGATTTCCTGCTGACTGACAAACGAGGGTTAACCATGAGTAATCAAAACCTCCAAGTACTTCACGACGCCAAAACGCTGGTCACTGAACACGAGGAGGAAGACGATTAATCAAAGCGAGTCGTGCCAACAACAGACTTATTTTACCCCCAGCCTGCCTAGAAGTACTGACAGAATCATGTTTTATTGTTTTTTTTCCTTTTTTAAATGCTTGGCAGAGAGCGCAGTCCACTAAATGACCCATATGCACGCGTTGTCCCCCTGCCTTGTTTAGTCTTCCAGGAAACGTCAGATTCTTTGTTTTAAAAACGGAAGATTTTATAAGATTGTGGTCAAGTGATTCAACACATAACTGCCCGGAGAAATTGCATTTAGACAGACTGTCACATGCAATTTTACCCCCCAAATTAAAGTAATCCACCATGTCCACACCAGTTTGTGGTTAAAATGTGAAAGACCGGCCTATGCGCCTCACACACAACTCTCTCTACTGTCCTGTGTGACACAAGTGATTGTATTTTGGCACAGTGCCCACATGTTTTGTTGTATTTGCAAACTGGCAGCCATGTTCTTCCCCTGGCATTAGATGGTGTAGTGTCTTTAATGTGACGTGAGCGCTGCTGGAATAAAATGAACCAGAAAACCAGACCAGAGGCGGTACAGGAGTGAAACGGAGCCAGTTTGTGAGGAGGAACAGGTTGGAGCGATGACTGACGGGGGGGGGGGGGTTGGTCTTTTTGGACTGGTGCGCTGTGGGAAGCAGCTGCAATCGCCTTGTGTACAATCTGTTTGTCCGGCGCCTGCTGCTCGTCAGGCTGTCTAACTATCCTGGATTAAAAGACATTTAATGAAGTCATTTCTGTGTCGATACATTAAAAATAGTATTTATGTCCAGGTAAAACACTAAGTGGAAAGTGGGAGGATAGAAAGTCAAGATTTTAATCTAAGAGGCAATTTTATGTCGCCATGGGCCTTTAGTAAATTTTCTTGGGCGTTTTTAACTATTATGTTGGACAGATTAGACATCTTAGTTTGCAGCCCTTCTTTAAACAGCTTTAGCTTCAACTAGCCGGCATATATCTGCAATAAGCTAATATCTGTTTACTGTGTCTACTGCTACAGAATACCTCACAACCGTTGTGTAACCTACAGTGATAAGCCAGACGGTCTGTTGATGACCAACTTATATATCAGCACTCAGGGTGTCCCCTTGTGATCTGCTCGTAACGGTGTATACAGCAATACTGTTTAATCATCCTGCACTAAGTTACTGCTTCGTCAGTTCAACATTGCCTTTGTGTGGCGACATTTCATGAAAATCTGAAGTTTCAAAACGGCTGCTCGGCTCATTGGTATGATTTTACATAATAGAGTTGGGACTGCGGTTATTTATGCCCTCATTACGGAGGCTTTAGAGCAGTTAAATAAAAAATGAAACTTGTACACTCCTCCTCCCACTCAGCCATTCAACAATGTAATGGCACAGCAGCTGCATTTTGACGTGTCATTGCGGCAGACGGATGAAAATGTCATATCTACATAAGCGAAAACTTTTTAAAGGATTAAAGCAAAGCAACCTTATTTGGATTAATGGCCGTGATCATGGATGTTTTAGGTCATGAAACATACTTTGCGCAAGAGCGGCCATGTTTGTTTTGATGGCTTTTTTCTTTTTTTTTTAAACATGCAAAATGGAGTTTCAAAATGTCCCTGCAGCAGCAAAAGAAATCGGTTTTAGATTCGTTCAGAGACCTTTAGCATTAACTTCCAACATATTGTACACTGTAGTGTGTGTGTGTGTGCTTTTCTACATGCATAGGTATTTATGTTGAATGTATGTATTTTCTGTTGCAGGCCATGGGATGATAGTGGAAGGACATCCGGACATTGATCACTGGGGAAGACGGCTGATGGCTTCAGTACCAGACAACGAAACAGAGCAGAAGAACTGTTCAGCGCCAGGTTTGCTGTTTTGTTTATTTTTGAGATTAAAGCTGCACTGATCAACTTTATTTATGTATTTATTAACAATGGTTAAAATTACAAAGTGAAGGTCACACATGGTGATGGACCAACAGAGAACTGTCACTTGAATCTGCAGTTTTCCTCAGCTCCAAGTGTTTTCGCGTCTCCAGACAAAGCAGCCCTGGATTCTACCTGTCCAGCATGAAAGTTAGCGACTGGCTAGTGAACGTAAGTCTAGCATTCAGAAGCTAGCAGGCCAGATATTTCCCTCAGGAGCTCCGTTTTGAACAAAAATAGCTAAAAGAAGAGTGAATATTTGATTTTCATTTATTGAGGTGGACAGAAACACGACTGCAGATAGATGTTAACATCTGCAACTGTTTGCTGCAACATTATGAGGTGATGATGCCCCTGCGAGGCCCAAAAAATCCTCCAATTAATGCTGCTTTAAATGAGTAATTTCACAATGTCCTTCACCTCCTTCTTCAAAAGACGACACCAAGTCAGCACTATAACAAATTGAAGTCTTTATCAAAGCTCATTAAGCCAGAAATACTTTTTAAATGCAATAATTTAGATTATAAGATTTGATGATCTTGATTTTTGTGCACCAGCTCAGAATCCACCAATGAATGGGTATGACGGGGGATGATTAAATACACAGACACCTATGGGTGAACTGTTCTTTCCTCCTGGAACAAAAAGCACCCAATAGATGGGGAGTTTTTGAGTGGACATGCTGCTTTAATTCTATTCCTTTAGACCTCTGTTGTTCTGACTCAGATGAGTAAACTTGAGCTGTAATAAGCACAGAAGGTGACATCTGCATCAGGCTACGGAAAATACGAAAGCGCCCATTTTTCATGAAATTATCGATTTTTGAAAAGGCACACAAGTACCGGCAGCAATGGCAAGACATGTCATTAGTTTGTCTGCGGTTTTTCATTTCTGTGCCATTTGAATCGCTGGTTCATTTGAGCTTTCTGTGATCCTGCGTGACTCAGTGGGGAAGTCACGGCATAAAAGCTGCCTTGGTTAGAGGTTTAGTCCCATTTTATTTATTTATATTTATATATTTATGTACTTCTGCTACTGTGATACTGACTGGCTGTGCAGAATTTTTACCATTACAAAAAACATAGTCATAAAGTGTAAATGTAGATGGAAAGGAGACTTGCTGAGGGATGATTTTTAAGCCCAGAGAAAAATTATTTTGCTTAAATGGTGCAACTCAATATTGGGATTTGTATTATTTGTCTTCGATTTAGCACGAGGATGACCACCAGGGCGCAGAAAATTTAGGAAGTAATTTGAAAATTTTCCCGCATCACAAGTGACCCAGTAAGGACTAACTGGCTATTACTTCATTACCGGTCACAGCAGGCAGAATCCCTCAGGCACCAGACTGTACTTCACATTCCTCACGTTTCTCATCGGCTCTAGGCCTCCTCATCCCACCTCTGTTTGCTCTTCTGTTCATGGGTCTTTGTCTCGTGAATAACCCTGTTTGTAGTTGCTGCAGTTGATCTGTTTTGGTCACTTGTGGACAGTATGAGTGGCTCTGATTGTGTCTGTGGAAGACTCTTGTATAGATGCAAAGCATCTGATATTGCCTTTACAATATATGATACTGCAAACAGGTTAAGACAGTTCTCAGTGGAGTTTGATATGTTTGAGGATTGTTTTTTTTTATGACGAAATAAGAAATCTTGAAACAAGACAGAATAATCTGTCAAATCACTGTACAAGTATGAAGATGAAATTAAATTTCTTTGGTATGATAAAAGTACACAATGAGCTTTCTAGATGACATGATTTAAAGAAAAATGTGGTATTTCGGCTCAGCTTTGCACCCACCAATTCTTATGTAGAGATTCAAGAAACCAGACTGTATAAAGGCAAGCTGTGTAAAGATTTAAACATTCAAAACTTGCATAAATCATTTGGAACCCTTGCAGTACGCAGAAACGACCCTCTTGGATTACATCTTCATAGGGAGCTACTTGGTCGTGAAAAGTCAAAATGTATGTCTAGGACGACAGACTTGTTTACCATCTACACTTTTCCCAAGAACTAAATAGACGTCTTGGTTCATGTTGACCCAGTCTTTTAGATGAATCAACCACTGGGCTCATACAACTCTCAAAATAAGCGAGACTCGTGTTCGTATCCCAGATCTGTGTGTTTTGTCTTGACTCCCTGTGCAGTTGTTTGTCCAGTGCTGATGGTTCAGCAGCGGGCCAGTGATGTGCACCCCTGCAGGGGAAAGCACTAACTGTGGATGGACCCGGGCTCGATTGGATGAGAAGTGTTATTGGAGGCTTTCCGTTTTATGCTGAGTGTGTGCAACGTCCGAAGCTGTTTTAATTAAGCTGCTGTTTGTGGGCTGCATAGATTACACTCAGCCAGCTTTGGTCTCTCTGCCTTTTCCTCATCATTATTTTGGGATCAGCGAGGGAGCCCTTCTCTGGGACTTGTGCTGCTAAGGCAGCCATTCATCATAAGTGCCTCTTTTATTGGCCATTCAGTAACAACTCCTGGAAAATACAAGGTGGTTTCCAAACAGGTTTTTTTTTTAATGCTCCTGCTTGATTACAGTGCATGTTTGTGATCTACAATGATCCAATTTGAACCTCTGAATACTCTATTTAACAGTCACATGCTCAGTCCTTCCCTGTAGCAATCCCACGATAAATGGAACAAATGTGATCTCACTTTTTCTTCTAAATTTGACATGTTGCCATAAGACTGTACCAGAAATGTCTTTTCTTTTCTTTTTTTTTACATTTTAGTACTTGAATGCTTTATGAGCTCTTCCAGGCTGTGTGAGGAGTATGACCACATACTTGAGGTTGCTCACCTGATACTTCTCACTGCTTCCCTCCCCATGTGGTAACAACTGATGCCAGCTGTGGAGCACAGAGGGGCAGAGCACCGTGTCTAATGTTCTGTAGGCGGAATGATTTGCTTGCTGCTAATACCATATATTGAAAACTCCCACTTGAGTGGCGTAATTGGCCTGATGGAAGCAGACGACGGCGCAAAAAATGTAGAAGTGAACAACAAAGCAAAGGTTTTAGTATGGCTTGGTATGTACTATGAATGAATCTGACTGGATTTGATAATACTGGGTTTAGATATGGCACTAATCTGCTCATGGACAGGGGTTGCACATGTTGCATGTTGGGCATGAGAGGTGCAGGAGGAACTGTGGGTAACTCTAGCCCAAAGCTGAAGTGTCATGATCCTGCAAAAGCTACAGTGTTGAGTGTGAGTTCTGCTGCGGGCAAAAAACAAAAGGCAGGATTTGAGGGGATGGACTATTCTGAGTTTGTTTGTTTTTTGGGGGGGGGGGGCAGAAGGCAGGAAATTTGGGGGGTAAATCTGCCAGTGTGTAGTTGCAGTCCACGTTGGAATGCAGTTTCGTCAACTCCAGGGAAACACCAGAAGCTTTGTTTTTTTTTTTTTTTTAAAGGGAATTACACAAGCGGGGATTATGCTGGTGTGCATAATGGAAACTGACCTCGCTTTGCTTCTCGCTGGAATGCCAACGGGGTAACAATGCAGCGGAGAGGGGAGCACTCGCCGCACTGCACAGTTCAAACACGCCTGTCCTCTCTGTGAATTTATTCATTCACATTGTCCATTTCACATTTGCTGCCCTTTTTTTTAAATTTTTTTTTTTACTCAAACTTTTATTCTGTTCTTTATGTGGCTAGTGTGGAGTACCTTTTATTAAAACTGAAGCTAGGAAGGACATTTTGCCAGGTTTTTAAGGCGTATAGTCACAGCAGCTCCATACCTCACCCTGAGGGAGTTGTTTACCTGTTTCTCCTGTGCACAACTGAAGGCATACGTTTCACAGGGGTGTCCCCTTTTAGGTTATTGAACCAGGAGTCTTCTGGTGCACCAGATTGGCCTCTTTCAACAGCCCTTTACTTCTCATTCACACAGACGCATAAAGGCTGAAGGGAATTCATGCTAAAATGTGGGTGTATTTAATATGTGAGTGCTAATACAGGTGGAATTGTTAAAGTGCTTATGTGACCATGTGAGTTGTCGTGTGATGTTTGAGCAAAGGAAAGTTTTGACCTAACAATAGGATAATCGTGTGTGTTTTGGGATAACTAAGCCCCATGCTTAATTTTCAAACTTATCTTTTCTGTGTGACTTGAAATGTTCCATTATGGTTACTCGTGATTCTGTCATGCTTACGAGAAGCTGATGTCAGGCGCGGTCGAGTCATGCTGCTCACTGGTGTCTGCTGGAGCAAGCTAATTATCTAATGGACTAATAATGACCCAGAGGAATCGTTCTCCTCTGAAGAGTCTCTTGACTACTGTACTGGAGTGTCAAACCGTGTTCTGTTAATGACCTGGCTGGTGTGCGTCAGTGCACGGGTTGTGACAGAAGGTAGCACCAGGCTCTCTGCCAAAACATCTTGCTAACATAATAATTTTATTTGGCTGTATTTGATGTGTGATGGCTTTGTGGCTTTCCTCTATCGACAGGATCCATTAAGATTTAGCAGACACAGGATTGTAAAAAGGTGTTCTTTGCACGGCTCCATCTCGGTCAGTTTACCTTTTTTTAAAAAAAAGAAACATTTTTAAGACTGGCCTACTCTGTGCACTGTACTGCCAGTCCTGCTATCTCTGGGACAACAGACGTCACCCGATACTGAGCTCCATTATGTAATGGCAGCCCACCATAATATCTGGAATATTACCAGATTATGGAATAATAATTGTACAAATGTAAAGAACGGCTGGCGTGCTCTAGCTTTAATACCTTCAGTAAAACAAAGTTTTAAGCGAGAGATAAAACTGAGGAAAGTGGCGCTTTGTTTTTGAATTGTTTTTTAAATTTTATTTTAAGTCACTGAATGGAGATTTTTATTTTACTCATTGTGTAGCTGTGCAACAACATATCCAAGGAAGTATACGCTCGTTTATAGTACATGGAATAAAAGCAGGAATCTGAAAGTAGGTCTTAAAAACATAATTATGGTGGGGAGGGGGGTTGAACGTTACGTTTCACTTGCAAGTTATTTTCTTTGAACCCTTCCGTTGACTTAGACAAATCTGCAACTCCTTTCACCAAATAACTGAAAATAATACAATGATATTGAATTGGTAAAACTCATTGTCATTAATTAAAAGATGCAGAGGACAAAGAATACTATAAACGTAATGTTTTAATGGAATCATTTTCATATAGCTGCTGAACATTAAAAACGTATAAAGTTATGGCAAACATAACAAAACTCTTTTCTGAGCCTCCCCTAACAACTCACTGTCACTAACTGACCACAGTGATGGCAGCGCTGCGTCTCCTGTGAGGGCTCACAACCCTGTGGATTTGTAATGACTTGATGAGATGAGGAGGGGGGTTTGGGAGACACACAAACAAAAAACGGCAGTCCAACGCAAACGCAAGAACAGCAGGATAGATACAAGTTGTAGTTCTTTTTGTGTGTACAATCAGCAAACCTTTGTCGTGCAAAATGGATCGTATCCTGAAAGCGGCTTGCTTGTCTCTGCTCATCTTAACCGTATTTACCTGAAGATTTAGAATTTCTGGCGTATAATGTGTTATTATAGATGCCAAATATTCATATCTGTAGTCTGCAATGCCAAACTGATACATTTAGGCTGCGATTTGCTTTAAAAAATACACTAATGGGTCAGAAATTGTGCATTTTAATAGTCTAAGACACAAATTTGAATCATTCAAGATGTGTTTGATCAATTGACTGAAAATGAATCTGCAGCTATTTTGATAATTGTTTGTTTAGCAAAAATGGCTTTTTTAAATCTTATGGTATTTTTTTTTTTTTTTGCTTGATAAATTCAGATGATTTGAACTCACTTCTGCAATAAATACATCCACAGCGCATCATAATGTGCATATGTGCTTTCTCAAATGTATTTCTTCAATTTCTGTAAAAAAGAGAAGGACTTCAGTGAACAAATCAGCTGAGCTACATATTATTTATGATTCTATTTATAGGTCTCATTTGAGATGCCTCACTTAAGCAATCTGTCTGTTTCCCCTCCTCCTGTGTGTACATCCTGCCCTGTCCTTGTGTGGCAAACGGCTGTGGAAGCATGTTTATGTCCCGTTTGACCTCTACAGTGAGGAGACGCAGACGAACCCTGTAGACGCTGTCTGGTTGAATGTTTCCAGCGACTGGGAGGTGAGCGCTCCTTGCCTGTCACCTCCCTGCTTTTCCCCCCAGTGCTGGCGCCCTTTTAAGCCCCTTTTGTGTTCACCTATTTTTAACATGCTCTTAGCCAGATCTAATTTGTGTACAGTGGCCGAGGGGCTGAACATAAAACTAAAGAACATGGATGGCAAAGTCATTTAATTATTGATCTACTGACAGACCTGCAGGTTTGGCTAGCTGAACAGGAGTGCAGGAGGTGAAAAGGCTTTGGATGGCAGGAAATTCAAACCTGAAACGTTTTTCAGCAAAAAGTGTTTTGGAGTTTAGTCTTCTGTATTGGCATTGGTTTGTTTTTAGTCACATCTGAGGGCACAGCTGATAAAGCCTGTAATTGATTAGGCCTTTGCTTGTGGCCGTCGGATTTCCGACGCGTTTCATTCAGCACAATAAACCTGTCAGGAATTAAATGAGCTTAAAGTCGCCTGCTGCAGTCAAATGGTGCCGTAAGATTCCAATGTCATCCAGGCGTTCATTACATATTTAGGTCGCCGTCTACATTGAACTTTTTATTATTCTGTCCTCTAATCCGTTGCATTCGCTGTGTCATGAAGGCAGTCTACAGGCTGCAGTGTTGCATGTGAGACGCCAAAACTCCAACAAACCAAGGCTGGATGAAATAGCATTGTGGTTTCTTTTGTGTCGTGGCTCTTTTTGATCCGTTGCAAAGGGAAGGTGTTCGATGCCATGTGGAGATACAAAATGTGCCACATTTCCATATATGTGATGTAATTGAGTGAAATCCAGGAGTCACGCAGTTGATTAAGTGGGCTTGAACTACATACTGTGGAGGATTTGATTTGCTTGTGCACTGTTCCAAATGCTGCGCTGATTCAGTCGTGTGCACACCACTGAATATCAAAAAACAGGCGGTGGTGAGTTTGGGACAGATGCAGAGAGAAGTCTCAGGTGAACACTGTTCCACTTTCATACGTGACAAGGGCCCAAATCTTGCCTTGGTATTCGTTCGTAAACTGCATTGTTCTGCCGGCTCCGACTACAGCCTTTTTTTTCTCGTATCATTTGTGCATTTTCATTTTTAAGAGGACTATGCACAAGTTGTACCACAACAAAGCAGTCCCATCTACTTTATCTAAAGATATTACCAAATGGTAATTTGCACATTCATGCTCACCAGAGGATGAATCCTACTGACTTTGGTGATTCTGTAATCTAGCTCCACCGTGAGGTCGACACCTGTGGTATTGAGTTAAATGTCTCGGCAACTATGGATTGGCTTGACATTTGGTACATATTCATGTCCCCCTCTGGATCAATTGTATTCCCTTAGGTGATCCCCGGACTTCAATGTGTCCAAAACTTGAGTTTTACAGGTATTTAGTTAAAAGTGACCAATTACCATCGGTCTCAGCTGTACTTTGTTTATTGCTATTTATCAAACGTTAGCATGCTAACACATTAAACCAAGCTGGTGAACATGCTAAAATTATCATTATGAAGGAAGGGGGGGGGGGGCTCTGCAACACTTGCAGATTAAATGGAAGAATTTTCTTTACTTCACCAACGCCCTTTGGCACGGTGCCCTTCATCAGGGTGATTTACAGAATGTGTAAAAACACAACTTATCTTTATATATATATACTCTGCAGTCCTCCAGTTATCCAATGAGAGCTCGACACAGATGGCCAGCCTCCAAAGGATGCAGAACCTCCAACACAGAATCTTAAAAAGTACAAAATGAAACGTACACCTGAGTGGTTATTTAGACGGCTTACAGCAGAAACTACAAAACCTTTATTTGTGAAAACTACATTAAAATAAAACCTCTTGAACACTTACATTCATTGTGAGTATGTTAGCTATGCCCAAGTACAGCCTCTCAGACCTGCTAGCATGACTGTACAGTTGTTTGGGCTGCCTGGAGAATAATGCTACCTGTAGCTTAGAGATGGCTGTAGCTTGTTTTAAACAATATGCTAGCGACGTTGTAGGGTTGTTAGGAGAAACGAGATGCGAGCAGTAACCGGTCGGACAGAGGTAGGTCGCCGCAGATGCTGGGTCCCATCAGGAAGGCGGCCAGCTTCTGTCTCCAGCCAGGTGCACTGTGGAGCGGTTGTGCTCTGAGATCTGAGCCGCATGGTTGGTACCATGATCACAATGTGTTCCAGCTGGAGCTCTGGATGATGGATGAGTCCTCAGCATGGGAGGTTTTTCTGCCTGCTTGCTTTAATTCTGTATGACTCCAGGCTCTTAATATAGCCCAAGCTTTTACATCAGTTTTTGAGGAGATGTAATGGTTGACTGTTCTCATTCTTTTTTTTTTCTGTCTTCTTCCATGAATAGGTATGAGGTCAATGGTTTCAGAGTGGTGTGATGTACACTACAGGCTGAAGATGATTTTCAAAAGTGTTTAGAGCCATTTCAGTCCTTTTGAAAATCAAAGCCCTTGATGTTTTGAGGTTTCAGCTCTTTTTTTTTTTTTTTTTTTGGATGATGATCACAGGCTGCTATTTAATTTGCATTTGACCCCTTCTGGCTGTGATGCCCTGTTTTTAGGTATACAAGACATTTTTGCTGTATTACATAATCCAGTGAAATGAGATGACACAAGAAGAGTGGGAACAGCACTACCATAGGTAACACAACCAAACAAACGCAGAAGGAGCCTGTTGAACCAACGGGGCGTCCATCCTGGGCCCGCTGCTCTGAGACCAACCTCCATCATGACGTCGCGTGGTCCTATCGGGGTGGCCCGGGGGCATGTTGCCTCGCTGTCATGCGGCTGATGTGTGTTGACTGTGACATTTCCTCTCTCCTCAGCAATACACGAGTTCCCCGATGACCTTTTCACAATCCAAGAACGAAAGAGTGGGGCAGTTCTGCTGCACATTGTGGCGGTAAGAGGACTTTTTATGTCTGTCTTTTTAAGCTGCTGCACCTGCATCTCCCATCACATCTGAGTGGAGCTCAGCTAGTTGCAGGTGGATTTTGAATCTTTTGAAGTTGCAGCCTAACTAACTACCTACCATCCAGGCTTCATAATCCCAAAACAAGCAAAGTGGGGTTATGGTAGCAGTTCTTATTCATTCATTTCAATTTACAGTACTGAGTGTTGTAAAATGATGTCTCTCAAAGGGGAGCTTTAACTCAGGAGCTTGTCTGGAAAGCTTCATAAACAGGGTAGAGTATTTTTAGATAAAAAAAAAAAAGAAGTCTATACAATGCTGATAGACTTGATAAATACAGGCCCTGGTCAGGAAATAAGGATGGGGAAATTTCCAATTATTTATATTGAATGAGCTGCTTCCCCATGTGATAGAAACATTGTCCATGTTCAGTCATGCTAAGCTCCACTGACTTGACATAAAGACGCGAGCCACCTGTGGATGGAGTTATTCCGTCTCTTTCGGCATGAAGTATTGCTCTTCATGCTGGATTTAACTGGCTTTAAAAAGTTTCTTTTTGCCAAATGCAAGCCAGGACTGTAGCCAGGATTTTGAAAATATATTAATTTGTTGGATTAAAGGATATGTTAAAAAATGTTCAAGTCTGCCCTAAAGTTAGTTTTATTTTACTACCCCTCCACTGCAGTTCAGCAAAGGATAGTTTTTACTAAAATGTCTAACTTTGGGAGTTGCATACCTAATTAATTTGTTTTACTCTGACTGCTAAAGCTCCATATTAGATTCAGATAAAATGTTTGAATATATTGATGCACAGATCGAGGACTGTGGATTTTCTCACTTACATTGGAGGCGCATTAGGAAGGGATCTCTTAATGGGCCAACATGAACAGGAGGAACGATTACAGCAAGCAAAAACTGTTTTGATGTTCATATGGGCACCTGGCTATTGTCTTGAGACGGGCTTGAAAAATTAAAAGTAGTCAAATTTTAAACTTGAGTCAAAAATTAATACAAGCAGTTTATAAAACACTCGTGTTTTTATTTATTTATTTCTTTTTATTGTAGAATGCCCCCCAGGTTATTGAAACCCTTAAAGATTAATAGATAGATAATAAACTTGGACAAGGACATCGTTGTCATCAATAAACACACCCTGTCATTTGACCTTTTTTAGAGACATGACAACTTGACTGGCATGATGAGCGAGAGCCAGTTAGAGCCGAGGTGCAAGAGCTGTAGTGACCTGTCCTCGCAGCATCGTTAAGCACGTCTCGCCACACAGATCCCGCCTAGGGTGGTTTGTAGGGGCAGTAGCAGCTCATATATTACTGGATTAAAATTTTTTTTTTTTAACTAAACCTTAATGAAAGCTGAAATGCACCAATATTTACTGCAACACCAACATTTAACAACCTTATTATGATTACTATTGGGTTCCCTGGTCTGCGTTTTGGTTCCAAATTCAAATATGACCAACATTGAAATTTGCAATCCAGTTTAACTACACTTACTCTACGTTAAGTGTCCCCAGTTTTATATTCAACGCTGATATATGTATGACTTGATATTGTCCTGGCTTCACTGCTGAGAGGAGGATGGGGGGGGGGGGTGTCCTGTTCATACTGCAGTCCTACACTGCCCCCTGTGGATAGCATAGAGCAGAGCACGGCTGCCGGAGCTGCCCAGCCATGATGATGTCACACCTGATCTATAATTTATAGATCGGGCCTCAGCTACTGAAATAGGTTGCCTCCGCCCTCCCCTCTCCTCCCCACAGCAGTGCGAGTATGCAGATCCTGTCGATTTTTCAAATTGTGAGGGAAGACGGCTCGTCACTGAAGAGACAGTTTGAATTTAATGCAGGTCCTATTATAATTGGGCACTGTGCTTTGAGATTCCCCTTCACCCGTCCTCTAGCAGGAGCATATCTTGCTGTGCCAAGGCTCTATTAACTCAACTAATTTCTGCTGATTTAAGTATGTATTTATACAGGCGCGCACACACACACACACACACACACACACACACACACAAACAAATGTACACTCCTTCTATCCTGCCCTTGTCCGACATACACACACACTCTTCAAACTTAACTTTGCTGGGATTGTTTCTAGGCACTCTACATGTTTCTGGCCCTCGCCATAACGTGTGATGAATACTTTGTGACATCGCTGGAGAAGATCTGTGAGGTACTTGGAAGTTATAGTCTTTTATGTTTCAGTGCTGCAGTCAGACAAATGCTGGTTTGTCTGTGTAAACCACCGATCTTTGCTTTATTTCTGCAGAAACTAGATCTGAGTGAAGATGTTGCAGGAGCCACCTTCATGGCAGCTGGCAGTTCTGCACCGGAGCTGTTTGCATCTGTCATTGGTATACACGCGCACACGCACGCGCACACAGTATGTGCACACACTTAGACATTCCCAGATGGTTGGTGTCGCCACTGATTCTGATCGGCCGCCTCCCTGTATGCAGGTGTCTTCATCACCCATGGTGATGTGGGGGTGGGGACCATCGTTGGCTCAGCAGTCTTCAACATCCTTTGTATCATTGGTGTCTGCGGGATCTTCGCTGGACAGGTGTGTGTGTGTGTTGGAGGGAATGACTTCCTGCTCCAGTGGCGTCATTGTTTATTTATAGACTGCAGAGCAGCACGTGTGGCAGAAGTTTATTGCTCTGTTAAACAAAGCCATCTGCTTGTGTTGGTTTTTCTCAGAACTGGTTTTAGTGGAAATGGAGAACTAAACTCCGGAGGCGTAAATGGATCATAAATCTGTGTTTGTTCTTTAAGTCTGAGTAAAATGTAATCAATAATAAATAAATAAACACAGATAAAGTAAAAAAAGAAAAAGAAAAAGAAAAAGACCCTTTTCCCTGTGAAATCTTAGGTGGTGATTTTGACCTGGTGGGCAGTTTTCCGAGATTCCTTCTACTACACCCTGTCTGTTTTGGCTTTGATTGCAGTAAGTTGGACTCTTTACAAGTTTGCCACATGCAGTTGTTAATGAACACCAGCTGTGACTTTCCTCTTTGAATGTTTGTTCAGATCTAAGAGAAATGTTTCCCTTCATCTTTTCAGTTCATCTATGATGGGAAGATAGTTTGGTAAGTTACTCATCCAGTTAAGGTGTACATTTGTCTGTATTTTAAAGTGAGACAATGTACCTTGTTGAAGGAAGCACTCACATTTCCTATTTTCATATGAAAAGCTAAATTCATGAGCAATAGACATTGATTCATTCTTAACACAAGGACTTTGTTGCAACAGCTTTGCTTGGTCAGTTATGACTATTGACAAACTTTATAGCTCTTGCTGTAACTGCCTTTTGTTGACTACTACTTGTGATTCTGTTACACTACAATTTACCATTATTCTGTAATTGTTCCTTGTGGCCACAGTGGTTATTGAGCATAAGTATGCAACATAGCAAAATGTGAAAATGGTGTAATGGCACTGTAACCTGGAAATATTCATATAAGCTAAATAATCCGAAATATTGTATTTATTTCCTAAGGTGTCTCATTGTATCCCCTCATCCTGCATTTTTCTCTTCCTCAGGTGGGAGAGTTTGGTGCTGGTAGTCATGTATGCTGGATACATTCTTGTCATGAAGTGAGTTCTGCACGCTTTTAAATCACTGTTCTTTCTTAATCGGTCAAGCTGACTTATAACAGATATTTACATCCTTTACTAAAGTAAAAGTACCACTACAATGTACAAGTAAAAGTCCTGCATTCCTATTCAAGTCCTCCTTAAGTAAAGGTACATGTGTATTATGAGCTAAATGTATTTAGTATAGTGGCCCTTGTTACTGATGCATACATATAAACAATGTCATGTATCTGTTTGTAGGAGCCACAGATTTTAATATTAAATTAAAATTGTATTTATTTTATGGGCTTTTTTAATGTTCTGTATATAAAATGTGAGTCTGAAAGGTCACAAGTAGCTATAGCTGTCAGACAATTGTAGTGGAGTAAAAGGTTTTCAGTAAGTATAAAATTGCATTAAAAAAAGAAATATGTAACAACCTGAATGTGTGCGCGTAGAGATGCCTAAACTCCTGCACACTTAGTACCTGTGGGTTGATGAATATCACCAACTGTGCAGTCAGTAGTTTCACAAGAGAAGAGTGGGTTTCCAGCTGGAGGGGAGTTTCTCGTTCACGTCGCCCACCCAGATGTTAGCTGAAGATTCAGCTCGGGAGCCTTCTGGTGGAAAGATGGCTCCGCTAATGAATCAAGTTCACACCGTCGGCACTCTTTTACAGTTTTTCATTTGTGTATACTAGATATCAAAATGTATATTTACAAAATATGGATGAATTTCTAGATTTATTTTACATACTACACACTGTTCAGTAGTTTGATTTCATGAACTGTTGTCTCATGAAAGATACCACTACTTAAACGGATGGTATTTTGGGATTTTAGTCTTTCGTTTGAATTTAAGATTATTATTGGATGTTTGTTTTTGTTTTGTTTGTGGTACGTACAACTTTGGGTTCCGATCTTCCCAGAGAAAGTCTTGTGTCCAGTTTGTTTTACCGTCTCTGTCCACTTTCAGCTTGAATGAACAAATGGTTAGCATAAAACACAGACTCCATCTACTGTATTACACCATATTTGTGTCTTTTATAGTCCAAAGTGCATAATGCCAACCACGTCGTCCTGTGCCACTGTCTCTGTTCAGATGGGTAATCTGTGTTACACTCAGCAGCAGCCTGTTCTCTCCCAGCCATAAGAGTTTAATCTTTCTCCCTCTGCAGTGGCTAAGAGCACAGGCTTAACCGGATCACTCCTCTCCTTTCTCATTTGGAGGAAAGAAGTGCTTACTGTAGGATATGCTGTCATATGTCTCCCCTCTCCCAAAATATCCGCTGACCATTTTGGACTTTTCCAGTCAAAATGGAGTAGAGTGGGTTTTATATAGCGCAATCAGTGCTCTGAGGTGACCTTCCAGGGCTTTTTTCCCCAACCCCTCTTCAAATAGCCCACATGATGTTGCCAATTCTAAAACAAATAACCTCATAGGAAAAAATGGAAAAGGAAAAACACAATGTAAAAATAAATTCTCTTTGGCCAAAAACTGCTGTACGAAATTTAATTGGAAACCGACAAAATGCTTCTATCTTCGTATAATCTTAATCTTCAGTGACCACTTTGGAAGTATGTCCTGCACATTGTCATTTTTGACATTTTGTCTTTTCTCAAACTAAGGTATAAACTCAGTAGCATTAACTACCTCACTTTGTTAGCATTTGACAGCTAAAATGATGTAGCCACTGTTAAAAGGTTTATACGGTGATGCTACAGAACAGCATGTAGGTTACACAGTGCGGATTACTAACATAACATGCACTGGCTGATAGTTTTGAGTTCTAGCTTGAGCTAGGTACCTAGCTAACAAGGCTGGTGCTCTGTGTTTAACGAACAGTGTTTTCAGTCAAGCTAGCTAGCTTTTTTTATTTTATCACCCGATTGGTGGTTTAAATAAAAACTATGTGAATAAAATTAACTTTTTTTTTTTGATTGTGACCGTCTTTTACAGCCTTTTGCTGAATTTGGGCTCCATACTTTACAATATAGGCTATAGCCTTCAAATCAGATAAATAAAAACTATTAAGATGAAGGCACTGAATTACTTCAAATTGTATACTGAAAATGGAAGACATTTTTAGTTTTAATGTTGGCTTCTGAAGGCATAGAACCTCTGAAAGGGATAAAGCAGCTCTTGTGATGTTGCCAGTACCTCTGCACACATTTTGTTCAAAGGCAGCAGCAGTGTGTTCAGTATTATTTTTGATCCACTTTTATGTAATACCACTAAAATGGTCTTATTAAAGGCCTCGTGTGCCTGATGAAAGCTTTGTGATTGGCTTATGGGGACATTTCTGACTTTTTCTTTCCATTTCTATTCTACTGCAGAACACCATGTTTCGGCCATTTTTTGTGTAGTCTAACGCCGATAGTGTTTTCAAAAGTAGGCCACCTTTACTGTAAATTTATTCTATGCAAGTATTGAGAGTATTTTTTTTCTACTTAGTGGTATACTATATATAGTTCAAACAAGTTGGAGCCTTATGTTTGAAGCTTATAAAACCAATTTGCAAATGTGAATCTTGACACTGCATGTCCTATTTTATTTCTTTACCTTTTGGGCTGGACTATTTCAGTATCTCTAATTTAGGGATTATGTTTCGTCTGTTTACTAGATTCAACTCCAGCATGCAGAGATTTTTCATGGGGAAGGGGTCGAAGAAGAACGTGGCCAATGGTAACGCTGCAGCCAGCAGTGAGATGGAGGATGGTAATGCTAGTTATGACTATGTTTGGGATGACGACCCGTCATCGCCTTTACTCTCAGCAGGTAAGGTTAATCAGACAGGCTGTGTACCCAAGACTACTCTCTGCCAGGGAATAAATCAGATGTTGTATGTTGAAATAAGATTTGGGTTCCTATGCTATGAAATGGAAATATATTGGAGGATTTGATTCTCTGGAAGACTGTGGTTGATTACTTCTGTTAGAGGGTCTGTGGCTTTAACTTTTGCTCCTTTTCTGCTGAACTAATTTGAGTTGCTTCAACTTCTACTGTATTCTGCTGAGATGTATTTTTCAAGCAATATTTCAACATTTTGGGAAATATGTTAATTTGCTTTCCTGCTGACGGTTAAAGAAGTTCGATCACACATTAATAGCTGCCCGCTAAAAATTAAGCGGCAGCCGGTTAGCTTAGTTTGGCATAAATGGACTGGAAACCGCTAACAAAGTCGTAGTCAGACAGCTGTAAAATGACTTAAAAAACAAAACAAAAACGATGTAACAAAGAACAGTGTTAATTGAGCTTCAGAGGTGCTGGTAGACAGACTAGAGCCAGACTAGCCATTTCTCCCTGTTAGGCCACCAGTTTTATTACTATGCTAAGCTAACCAGCGGCTGACTGTAGTTTCATATTCAGTTCACAGGCATAAGAGTGGTATCAGGGTTTGTAAGAAGAGATAATGTCTTAATTAGTGAGCTTTTGAGGGCCTTTTGAGAGCTGATTTTGTTTCCTTTGGACAGAGCCAGGCTAGCGTTTTCTCAGTTACCACCAGTTTCAGAATGCTAAGCTCACCGGCTACTGGTTGTAGCTTTATATGGAGCGTACAGACATGAGTGATCTTGATCTTCTCAACTCTCAGCAAGAATTAACACATTTTTCAAAGTGTCAGTCCCTTTATGATTCTGCAGAACCACACTGTGCTAAATTTTCCAAAGATCAAGAAAACCTTATTCCTCTTACCTCCAGTGAACTGTACTACCTGGAAAGGCGATTTGTCAAATTTCCCCCTTACTACTTTCTTTTTCTTGTGGTCATTTTAAAAGTTATAGATGTTCCTCCACTCATTCTCCCTGCCTGCTAAGTCCTTTTTCTGTGTGATAAGCAACTGGAGCTTATCTGAGCATACAGGGGGCACAAAATGAAATATTCTTGTTTTACAATGGGAACGGCATAATAAAAATTTTCTTGACTCTTTCTTCTGTAATGCCGTTTTAATGTCAAGGGACTTTGTTGTCTTGGGTTTTAAACGTATTAAAAACTTCAGGAAAAATTTGCCTTATCTAAATAACATATTTTTTTAATGTCGTGTTTGGGTGAGATTTCGTCGTAGCCACAGTCCTCCACTTCTTCCTTTCCTGTCTTTTTTAACCTTTCAGAAGCGTCTAATCAGTGACCTTTAACCCTTCTGAAAGATTTAACCCTTCCCACTTTGGCTGCATTAGTGTTAACATGCCTGTCTGTTTAGCCTTACTAAACTTACTCTTGCTTATTGTCAACAGTGTTGTGCTGCTGTGTGCCAATTCTTTCTGCTTGCATACTACTTTTCTTCTGCCGGTCTCTGGGGCGTAGACCCACTCACTCCTGAAGTGGTAATGAATTTCACAAGAGGAAATGTTTATGCCGGCTCTGTTTACTCAGTTAATTTATGTGCATTCTTGCATGCATAATAAGTCAATTTAAGGCTAAGTTAAACTAATAAGTGTGCTGTAGAACTTTTTTATTCCCCATGCACTGCACCTTATAGCTGTGATGAGCACAGAGCGAATGAGGAGTTATGGGATGCCAATAAAACACTTCATTTATGTCAGAGCACAAATTGTCTTGGGTGTTTTTAATGTGCCAGCCGCATTAAAAACGCGTAACGATTTGAGATTATCAGCTCAAAGATGCGAGTTGCATCTTTCATGTCACAGATTTTGAAATCAATCATAAATATTCACAACCGGCAGGTAAACTTCAAAGCTGCGCCAGGCAATTTGGAGAAGCTATTTGAAGTTCAGTGCCCAGAAATCATGTGATGTCAGCAACTGCACACAACACACTTGTGTTAACCCAGCTGGTGTGTGATGTTTTATACCAGAGGGATGAAAGGGTGGAAAAGGTTCAACGCTGGTGAGGCCAGAGGGTGATTCCTTGAAGATTTTACTCTCCTCTTTTCCTTCATGACATGAGGATAGAGTGAAGTGAAGGGAAAAAAACACCTAATTCGGTACAGTAAATCTGCTAGAGCACTTTTGATTGAAGTGCCATCATAACTGAAAGCCCAAAAGAAGAATATACATGGTATTTCTGCAAAGACTCACTTTATATTTACATATACCTGTGCTACATCCTGCCATTATATGCAGGTTTAACAGCCAATGAATCTCCACATTTGGTGTATTCTGAATTTTTATAGGTTGAGAATAATTCTTTTTACATTTTAACTAACTAAACTATTTTAAAACCAATTGGATTATCTAAAAACACATCACAATGAACTCTCTATTGAAAAGTTGATGTTTTGGCGATGCATGGTTCTTGCCAGCGTGATCTTAGTTGCAGTTGCAGCAAATTTGAATTGACCTCTGTTTTTGGGATACTGGACTTAAAATGGTCCAAACCTACATATGATGATCCCTACATATTTGTTTCCTGGAAAGACAACACTTGCGTGTCTCCTATCAAACAATCCTACCTAGAATCTCTTCCCTCGTCTCTGTTGAGACAACAAGCGAACATGTAGGCACCAACATCGATTTCTAGGTCACATAGCAGAAGATGAGGGAGCGGAGTGAAAGGAGGAAGGATTTTTCAGAGCCCTGACTTGTCTAGACGAGACATTCACACGCGCCGTTATTAAGGGGACGTTTTTGCTCTGAAGTTTTTGATTTGTGTCGGCATTGAGCCGACTACACGGAGCCCACGCTGTGATTTAGAGTAATGACAATGGTGTATGTTGACATAAAAATCTTTCCTGGTGCAGCTTTTACTGTGACATGCTGACAAAATGGCTCTGGTTCAGTGTCCATTGATATTCCTTAGTAACTTGGTCTGGGACTCTGTAGTGGCATTTTGTTGTCTGTATCACTACAGACATCTGAAGCATAGTACATAGCTCTGTGGCTTAGTTTTTATTTTCACTTCAGGATGTTCCATTGGGGTGTAATTGGTTAAGAATTAAGTTTATTTCACTTGATACCTTCCTGAGTAGGTATCAAGTACCTTTCAAGTACACTCAAATGTAACGAAAAGAAATGAATAAGAAGTTCTATGCTTGTCTGATGTTAGATTGATGCTCATTCATTCATTAAATTAGTTTTTTTTTATATTCGCATGATGTCCCTCCACCTCTCAGTCAAGCCCAACAAAGCTTACAGCCGTGGATCGGTGGTGATGGTGGACGAGATCATGAACGCCAGCCCCACGAAGTTCAGGTTTCCAGAAGCCGGCCTCCGTGTCATGGTCACTAGCCATTTTGGACCCAAGACTCGCCTACGCATGGCCAGTCGCCTCATCATTACAGAGGTACAGCTGGGCGTTGTTGCTCCAGCAGGAGGATTTGGCTGCTACTGCTATATGTTGAGTGCATACTATTTCCACTGCTGTGTTTCTGAGTCCAGTTTCAAGAAAGTGTTTATAAGCCCCGAAGCGTCTCCTTATCTCACTCGCACAGTATCCATGCATTTCTTTCATTTATGACAAAATAAGAATATGGCAGCAGTCGAAAGGAGCAGCGTGTCTGCTCATCTGCTCTTTGACTTAGTTTCTTTTTTCTGAAAGCGCCAGAAGTTGGTCCAAGCCGCCAATGGAGTAGAGACGCAAGTTATTGACGGGAAAGTTGAAATCGAGAACGGAAACGTGCCGGAGGACAAACCCACCGAGGCGGAGGAAAACGACACCATCTCGCCGTTTCGTCTTCCAAGTATGTGATTCGTGTACCCACTGGATGAGCGTGTGTATGTATTTGGCATATATGGATGGATACTTTAGGGGGTGAATATGATATAGGAATGATCACGTCTTTGCTTATTTACAAACTAACTTTCAGCTTTAGTAGTCAAGTAGTCTCACTCAATTTTAGTCGGTTGCTCCGTACGAAATAAAAAAAATGTAAAAGAAATATAAGAAAATAAAAGAAATGTACATGTTGGCACTGACAGTGAATGGACGACATGTCTGCTTGAGTGACATTAGCGCTACAGTTGCTTGAAAGAATTGATTCACATAATCGATGAGGGGAAACCAGATTTGTTTATACTTTTTTATTTTTTAAGTGAAAAGATTTGTGGGAAGTGTGGTCTGAACCCTGCAACTGACATGAGAAAGAGGCTACAGGTTAAATTTCCATCCCCAATTTTTTTTTTTTTTTACTGTCTTGTGTGGGGAAAACCTACTAGCATTCAGCATGTCATTTAGCGTCACCTGGGCAATGGACATTTTCCCCCACCACTTAATTAAAAGCAAGCGCACTGTAAACTGTCGGTTTTGATCGTTGTCCGTCTGTTTGGGCTGCAGGGAGTATTGGCAGCAAGTTCAAGTGGCTGCTCTCGTGGCCTCTGCTGCTGTTGCTGTTCTTCACTGTGCCGAACTGTGCCAAGCCTCGCTGGGAGAAATTCTTCATGGTCTCCTTCATCCTGTCCACTGTCTGGATTGCCATCTTCTCCTACTTCATGGTCTGGATGGTGAGTGTGATGTTGGGGTGGAAAGAGGCATTTACCAGGACACCTTTTTTAGTATTTACTTTGACTTTACTCCAGTAGTGCTGAGATGATTAGTCGATGATTGGATAAGTTGGTCAACATGAAATTAATTCACATTCACAATTATTAGTAATTATTACTAAATTAAACATCTTAGTGTTTTAGTGTTGGTTGGACAAAACAAGCAATTGAAAGGCGTAATCAAGGCCTGCTGGGAATTATTTCTCATTTTTGAAAGAAATAACTAGACTACGCTTCAGCTCCCAGTGTTCAGAGTGTGCTCCTATTATTATTATTATTATTATTATTATTATTATTATTAGGCCACCCATCATGGATATATACTAAAATGATCCTGATTTAAAATGTTCACCTGAAGATGACGTCTGCTTGGTTCATGTTTGTTAAGCTAAGTAACATTTAAACATGGGAGGTATTACCTCCTACAAACAGAATACTATTTTTGAGCTGTGACTCTCTGTATAATCCTCTCAGGTGACTATAATTGGGTACACTCTGGGAATCCCTGATGTCATCATGGGCATCACTTTCCTGGCAGCCGGCACCAGTGTCCCAGACTGCATAGCCAGTCTCATTGTGGCTCGGCAAGGTAAACCTTTCCCTATGAAACACTTTTAGATTTATCAATTTTGTGAATCCATTACACAATGAAGAAGATGTGGATATGCAGTTACATGGTGCGCATTTTATGCCACCAGTCCAACAGAAAACACTCATTTTGGAGTTCATTCCTAGATTGTATTAAACTTTGATGATCCCGGTTGGTTAGTTGGATGAGTCATTGAAAGGAACAAACGCTAGAAATATAGATGGTGATCTGTTTGTGGTGTCTGGGATGCTCCTCTTTTTTTCTTTTTTCAGTGGATAGGAAGAAGAGAAATGTATCATGATGTCAAAGCAATTTTCATGCAGATGGAGTTAACATGCATGTGCACATTAGCTGTAATTGACAAATCTCAGACTTCCAAATGTACGAGTTGCACTCACAAACATACTTACAGAGTAGTGTTCAGCAATGTGTTGTCGCCTCTGTGCATAGAAAAGACTTGTACGAGTAGGGATGTAACGAGAGAATAGTGTAAAGCTGTTGAGTCACTACCTTCCCAGATGAATAAGGTTTGGGCCCCTGTGAATACCAGAAAGTACAGAACAAAATGTTCATCTTCAGTTGGACATAAAGCGGTTTATTTGATCTGAAAGTCGAGGTGAAAAACGTTATCTTTTGCTTAAAGTTGTTGCACTGTTGTTGCAGGTTTGGGAGACATGGCGGTGTCCAACACGATTGGCAGCAATGTGTTTGATATTCTAGTGGGATTAGGGGTTCCCTGGGCGATACAGACCATGTGTGTCAGCTACGGATCAGAGGTAAGGCGAACGCCGTGCTCGTCCTTTCAGTCTTTTACTGGTGAAACAACCAAAATCCAGTTACTTTGAAGAACTGCAGATGAATTGTATTGAATGGTCATTGTGTGTTGCAGGTGATGATTAACAGTCGGGGCCTGGTGTACTCTGTGGTGCTTCTGCTGGGCTCTGTGGCCCTCACGGTGAGCAGTAGTTAATGATGTTTACGCTACAGTGGTGCCACATGTTGACCACTTCCACGAAGTTAACCTTGTTTACTCTGAACTGTACGTGTCCACTTTAATAAACAGGTAAATAACATCCCCGTTTGGCTGCTCTCATCGCTGACTGATGCACTGTTATACAACAGTGACTGAACCAGGTTATGTAATGGGTTCATCGAAATGTTGCTGTGAAAAATCCTCTGGTGCAAAGGAAGTAATGCATTTGTCTTTTTGGAATAAACAGAAGATTCGAATAGTTATACATGATTGCTTTCAAAAATAAATTGGTATGAGAGACGCCTACTGGAGAAAATAAACATAATTCAGTTCTAGTGAAAGTCGGACACGTTTTCTTAAATTCCTACTTCAAAATGTGAAATAGTTTCTCACTTTCTTAGATGGATTTTTCTCTTTAAGATGGGATCAAGTTCTGCAGTAATTTTCAGTTTGTTAAACCCGTGCAGCTAAACAATTTGTCTGTTTTTCCAACGCATCAGTAATGTGTCAGCTACAGAAACGTGGGAAGACAGACACCCTGCTGTAGTGTAATCACTGATCAAAGGAGACAAAAATGTCTCTTGTGGACTACAGTTTCAGGATGACATTTACATATTATGTGTGTTGGCTGTCAGTCCAATTGTATAAATGTAATTCTGTCGTGGTTTGGTACATTTGACCACCCGTTTGAACTCAAAGCTTGTGTGTGTGTGTGTGTGTGTGTGTGTGTGTGTGTGTGTGCAGGTGCTGGGGATCCACATGAATAAGTGGAGGCTGGACGTGAAGCTGGGCCTGTACGTCCTGGTCTTGTACGCCATCTTCCTCTGCTTCTCCGTCATGATCGAGTACAACGTCTTCACCTTTGTCAACTTGCCCATGTGCATGGAAGACTAGAGCACAGCAGCATGCCTCGGATACCAAAACCTCAACGCGCTCATAGGAACCCCCCCAAAAAAATCATTTTTTCAATAATACTGGACCTACCTGCAGACTTCTTTTTTTCCTCCTCCTCCCTCTCTTGTAATCCTTTTAGTCCCAAATATGAATCTCATTTCCTCAAGAGGCAGCACATGCTGACAGAGTGGACTCCATTCTATGTCTCTAATTTCTCCTCTTGTCACACAGTGCCGGTCCTTAATGCCCATTAATTCAGGCATTGCCTGTTATTGCAGTAAAGTCTTTATTTCCTCTGTGCGCCTGTTAACTTTCTACCCATCTAGCATGCCTTTTTAGATGTCGGGGACCTCCGGAATCATAAAGTGCCCCTGTTGTTTGTTGGTGTGTGTTTTCACCTTGTAGATTTCCACACAACATTTCCAAAGCCTTTCCAAAACCAAACTAGGGTCTGTGAAGGAAAAAAAAAAAAAACCCTACGACTCCAACCAAACCCCCCCCCACAAAAAGATAACTCTCCTTGAAGTCATTCCTAAAAGAAGTACAGTTACCCCAGCACCCAAAGAAAAAACTCCTTTTTTCCTTCTCGACCCCCTGGAGAAGGGCTTTGTCCTCGGCAGCTCCCCTCCTCCAGTCTGGACCCGACTCCCCTGGCATGGCCTTTGGCATCAGGGAGCAGATACTGTTGGCACTTCACTTCGCTCACCCTCCGCAACTTTTCTTAGCCCTCATCCGCTTGATCAGATTTTGTTTTTCTTTCTTTTTTTAAAAAAAAGGACATTTTGTCAGGACACTCTGTGTCCAGATGTATCACAGTCCAGATCCAGATGACTGTGAGGGTGTTATGCATATGCAGCACGGCACAATGTAAACTTGTAAACACTTACGTTGTTTTTTTGTATTTATTTTTTCAAAACAAGGTTTCGTCGAGTATGATACATGGAGGAGAGCTTGTTGCAAACAATAGGACATTGCCTGTTTTTCACTGAAACAAATTGCACATGGAAATGCTTTTCTTGCTTTGTGCTGTAAGGAGATTTGACCACTCAGAGGAGTAGCTGGCTGGTGGCGACTCCACTCCGGTGGTATTTTCATTCAGTGATGGGTCAGTCCACTTTCCCTCTGCACAACAACAACAACAACACAATGAACAAAAACTGTCTCCTGATCTGTGGGATGCATCTGATTTTTGCCATCATCAGGCGACTTGTCATCTTGAGACAGCGGCAGAATGGAGGTGGTTGTTTGAGGTGGTGGTGGGGGGGGGGGGATGCAAAGAAACCAGATGGTTCTCAACACTGACTGTCTGCTATAACACCCTGTGGCCAGTAGGGGGTACTGCAGCTGTCGGTTATCAGGGAAACTCAGAAGGACAACTCCAGGAGGTGGCGGTGATGGTCTCTTGAATTTGAGTTACATGTAGATATTGCACTTTAACAGCCGTCCTCTCATTCTGAATCAACTAGTGCTTCCTTCTGTGCGTGTGTATTTTCAGTGTATATGTGACTGTGAGAGAGAACATTGTGTGTGTGCGTGAGAGAACAGTGTGTGTGTGTGTGTGTGTGTGTGTGTGTGTGTGCGTGTGCGTGTGCGCGCTCTCAATAAGGGCCCATGCTAACTTTCTCACACCGGACTCTCAAACAGACTGGAACCTTGTTAACAACCTTGGAACCTTGAGCACACCCGCCTCTGTTTGCAGTGCATGCTGGGACATTAAACGCAGCTCCTCCACAGCACAGCAAAAGGCTGAGGGCTTCCGGGCACCTCCATGGACTCAGCCCGACCCACTTTACAGAAATCGGCAGCTACGAGCTACACTGCAATCTAGACATTTGACGACATGCAAAAATGCCTGCGAGGAGTCCACGAGCGAGGCGCAGAGACTACAGACTAAAACGCGTGGCGGGGGGGGGGAGTGTTTAAGTGTTAAATATCCCTCTGCCGCACTGTTGGCAGCAGGCACTTGTATATGCAATCTCAATTTAAAGAGTTCTATGTGACAGAAGGCCCCTGCACGGTTGCCATATAAAGATGAGGGATCCCGTGGAGATGTGACGTCGGTTCGTCTAGTAGTGTTTGATGTGAGCTCACAGGTGTGCGTCTGCTGAACGGAGCCCAAAGAATGGACGTTTCTAGAACTGTGGCTTTGAGGGAAGTCTGATTTGAACTTTTTATTTTTATTTTATCCCCTCACTCTTTCTCCACTCGTGTCCCCTCTTGCACTCGGGCATTAACTCTCCACCAACCCTAGCCTGAAGGAGCAGAGGGGGCAGCAGGGGAACGCATGGATGGATGGATTGATGGATGGATGGCTTTGCTGCACCGCCCTCGGGACGTTGTCAGTTTTCAAAGGAACCTGGATGAAAGCAGACTTTTTAAGGAATTTAAAAAAAGAGAAGTTGGACCCCCTAAAGCTGCTACTCTTTCAGGGTTCAAACGACTGTTTACTGGACGGAGGTGACCACACAGAGGGCCTACAGACTCCTCCACACACCCACTGACATCCTTGTACACCACCCATCTTCTGTCCCTCAACCTTTTCAGTGGGTCTTCTGTACATACAGGACCTGATTTTTTTTTTAAAATGCTTTTTGTGGGGAGGCACGTCTGTCCTGTACTCAAGTTGATTCAGAATGTGCAGTGGTATGGGGTCTGTTTTTTGTTTGTTTTTTGGGGGGGGGGGCGCGTGTGTATTTTTGCTGTTGCTCTGTGTGGTCATGTCCCGGTTGCCAGGTTTGAGCGGTAACCCCGACAGCAGGGGAAAAAAACAAAAAACACGGCTCCTTTTTTGTCCTCATCGTGACACACGGCATACGTCCTCACCGGTTGTCTTGACTCGCATCTTTGGTACCAAGTCACTTTTTTTGGAAGATGGGATAAAAAAAAAAGAGAAAAAATAGAATTCAGATGCCATACTTGTCGTAGCTTTGCATAAATCCAGATTGTATGGAAATCCTGTGTACAAACTAAGCGCACACTTTAGAAAAACACGCGTTAGAATTGAACACGAGAAGACTGGTGTGTATTTCTTGATTGAATGCGACCTGATGCACTGTGAGCTCAATGTGACGTGGGAGTGTTTGTCAAGAATAATAAATGATTACAAAATATATTAATGTAAAGTTAGTTACTATAAAACATTACTGAGGACATCTGTATAACTTATATGAATGTATTGTCTTGCTATACTGGACATATCCAACCAATGCATTTTACTGTAAAGCAATAATGTGAAGGAAAAAAGAATAAAATGGCAAAAATAATTCCTGTCCATTTGTCTCATAAGTTCTTGGATTGTTTGTGAACTATATATAAATTAAATGAAGCCATTTGTACATATATCTGTTGCTTGTGCGGTTTTGTTTTTCACAGCATGTTCTGATAGTTTTTTTTACGCCCCATATTTTGGATAAAGTCAATGGAAGTACTTGCATGAGTGGTTCCATTTAATACTACTACACTGAATTTCAGAGGAAAAATTCCACGTTTTACTCCACTAGCTGCTTCAGTTGTAGACATTTTTGTAGAAAACTACTTTTGATATTTAAAGTACATTCTACTTAAAGGGGTTCGCCAGGAATTTAGTATTGTACTTCCATAAAGTTGGGGGGCTTGAGAACTAGATCACAAAGACATTTTAAAAAAAGAAAATTTAAGCTGTGGAGGCTGAGATACCTTGACTTGTAGTGAAGCTCCCAAATCACTTCCCATAATGCAACTTTAGTGAAATTGGTTTGGTGTACCTTAAGTTGGATTTTGGACTTTGACTTGTAATGGAGCATTTTTACACTGTTGTATTGGTGATTGCTCCTCACCAACTTATGGATATTTGTATAAATTATTTCTTTTAATGTTAATATCTAAATGTATACAGAACTTAATTATCTCCCAGAAATAGTGTCCTAAAAATTTTATTTTGTGCAATTTATTCTTAGTGTAAGATTTAATTGAACAGAAAGTGACAACACTGGAGGGCAACTATAGACTTGCTGACTCAAAGTTTTTTTTTTTTTTGAACCTCTGCAACTTTCACAGTTTTGGTATGAGCAGTATAAGATATGTAATAAATCTTTCTTGGTGAAATGACCCTTAAGGTAAAGTTAATGAGTTTGATGTACTCCTTATGGCTACTCTGTTGCACCAGCAGTGATTAAAAAACTTCAAGGAAAGTAGTTAGTTGCCTCAAAAAACCCCAAAATAAACCCTCGTTAATATTCTTGTCATATCACCCTGGCGTGATTGCATCCTTATTTTATTTTATTTTTTTCATTCTGCCGGCCAGTCTTTTCCTCGAAAAAAAACCCAACACAGATTTTTAATTAAAGATCCAGCGTCTTCCAATCACATCAGCTGTGGATAAATTCAGTGCTCGAAGTAATACCATGCAACAATACTTTTAATTTTTGGGATATGTATGAGATTAGATAGCAAATAAATCATCTGATATTTTGTTGAAGTATCCCTGAAAAGAATATCTAAATGAATGAGTCCCACTTATGATTTAGACATTGCTGCAACAGCCTGTATTTCTCCCTGAGTGAATGATGAATAATGATTTATTGGTCCTCACTGGAAACCTGTCTCGTGCAATAATCAAGCTGAAGTGCCCTGTACTTAGCCAGACAGGGTGATTGCAAACAATTTGTTATTTATAGTGACGTCTGACAACATATGAAGAGTCCACTGAGGGGCGAGTGATGTGAAAATGCATGTTTTGATTGCATCTTGCCTCCATCAATCAGAAGTTTGGAGTTATTAGCGCCAGCAGGGGGCAATGTTGCAACAGGATTCATATCCCAGTGTCACAGACAAACTTTATTATAGCTCAGGAGGAAATGAAAATAGAGCTCCTTTACCCAAGTGAATAAGACTCTGGCACACTATGATATAAAGTTTCAAATATCAAACTGTGACACAGTCAAACCCTGACTGGAATTAATGCTTTCTATATGAGTTCCTGCACACAAAAAAAACATATTGCACATCATTTGTTAATGATGGATGTCCATGTCCTTCATCGGCCAGCAGACAGGCAGCCATCTGGTGAGACCAGCATGGCCCGTGCAAGCTACTGGTGCTTCTCGCTAATGAGCCACCCTCTTGGCTATCGTGCTGCAGTTAACAAGCTTCTCTGTCATCCGTGATCTTGTGCACTGATGAGTTCCCTCTCTGCCCCCTAACAAGCCCGTTTGGGCAGCGACTGCGCGTCTCCCGTGAACGCCGGCTTAACTCCCCTCCACCATTTGTTGTGCCACATTTCGAGACAAGGCCCACGCATCCTGGCCTCCACATACACAGCACCGTAATCCTGCTTTGAAAAGTTGTTTATCTGTTCACCCTACCGCCTCCACAGTTACAGTTTGGGGACATTTTCTTTCCTTGTTTGTGCCTTGCCAGTATTTTTGACTCCGCTCTGCTGTTTGGGTAAATTGCTGTGCTGCAGTGATGGATGGTAAGCAAACTGGGTTGCTGCTGCTCCCTGCACCCTGTGCTGCTGAACACAAGGTGTTGTGGGCCGCCCAGGTGTCCTTAACTACAGGTTTGGTTTGGCTTCCTCATAGGCCTGCTGGCATTAGCCGGTGAACTTTGACTCCGTGCAGAGAGTTTTGGTTTTGAGATCCCTGGCCCCAACGAAAAATTGTTGTGGTGCTCACAGCAAATAAAAAAACACATTTAAAGAATTCATCAGCAACATCTCTTTCCAGAAACAGTATCTCGGTGGCTCAAGGTAAACCACAGACCTCGCCGTGAATACTTTTCACCGGAACTACTTTTTACCAAAAAATTGTCTCGATAAAAACTGTTGACAGCAAGTAATTTGGATTTTTCAGAACAGCTGTAATCTGTTCTACCTCCCTGGAAATAGTGTTTGTTAAAGCAGTGGTTGCCAATACTTCTGGCCTGTAAAAATGAAGCAATATGTTTCCACAGCTTATCACAGATTGCAAATGTCACTGTGTGGTGGTCAGTTCAACCAAAGACGGATTTTGCCTCGTCAGATTGTTTAATGGGCCTTAAGATGTAAAATGACTCAGTAATACACGAACAAATGGTTAGAATAAAAGTCTGAAAAATAAATTGCAGCATAAAAGTTTTTTTTTTTTCCTGCTTTCGGTTTACCACTGCATTAAAGTCCATTAAAACATTTCCATCATTTTTTTTTTTTTTTTTACAAAATCACCATCACTTTCTAGACATGAGTGATTCTTCATGAATCTGTGTCTCACCTGTCTATTTTATTCAGCAGTCAAAATACTAAAAACCCACTTGCTGAGTCATTTTAAAGTCTCTAAGCTAACAGTCTATAACCCTTAAGTGGTACATTCGTACTCCATTACCACAGCGTGACCTTTCCCTGGTATTTAAACCGTCTGCAAACTTTATAACTAGATCAAATTAAAATAAATTGAATAATGATGAGGACAGTGACATTATAATAGCTGTAACCTGTGGTCACTTGCTGTTTTGGGTCTTTTTTTTTTTTAGCAACCCAGCCATGTAACATAGCACAGAAATCAAGCCATAAACTCAGAGGACAGTCAGCTGTTTTCTCGAGTAACAGCGGGACTTTATGCCGTAGTGCATACCTGTTTATGACAGCTCCCACAGTCTGCCCCCCCACCCCCACCCCCACCCCTGTGCATTGTGGCTCAGCGATTCTACATACACTGTACAGTTCATGATGGCAACACAGTACCTTCTTATCTGTGTATGTATGAATATGAAGTAGTCAGCCCGGGTGAAGCTAGCAGCGTGCAATGGAGACTGATGGTTCTGATAAGTCCGTGTGGAAAAATCAACTAATGGTAAGTAATGCACTGAGCCCTTTAATCAAGGTTAGAGTTAGCATGTGTAGCGTGCCATAAATCACAGAGTGCTGAGGACTTTTGTTAGGCTGTTCTACGGACATCCATCATTGCAAGAACACATTAGTATTGGAAAGAGTCCAAGGTTTGCTTTTATTGTAGCCTGAAATATGGATTCACACTCAGAATGAAAGCTAATTTTAAATCAAAACAGCTAAAGCTGACTCGCATACGTTTTCAGTACAAACCATGGTCATAATTCAGAGTATTGTTAACTATAATTAAAAAGGAATACCTCCCCCTTTATTGGTGAATTATATGTAATAGGTAACAGATTACATTTGTGATATTTTAAGTGTATGTGTAGCCATTGGAGTATTTAGTGTTTTGTTTCGTTCTATTTTCTAATTTGAGTAATTTTTCCATTTTGTTCCTTTCCTTTCTGTTTAATTTTTTTGTTTCTCTATTACACCTCTTTCAGACTTTTATGTGCTGCATCTTCTATATTATACGTTTTTTGGCGTTTAAATGTGTCAATCGAGGTAACAACATTTGCCTGTTTACACATGAAGACATGGAGCAACAATAACGTTCATTTCGAGTTTAAGCAATACAGAAATGTGAAAACAACTGCAACTACTAATAGCTAATTCTGCATATTTTTAATGTCCCTATTTGCCAAAATGTTAACAAATATAGGCTAAAAATAACGGGGCTCAAGTTGTGGCCAGCTAACTCACCGTCTCCATGGCAACATTATACTTCCTGTTTTGATGTGGGGTCTTCTCGATGTAATCTGGGGTGGGGCAAACTTAGTACTGGTGTAGTACTTACTGTCATGCAGAGCTGTGAATATGCAAACATATGGCTGCTGAATTATCACCATCCAAAACACACTTTGTCTCACTTTAAGCACCTTTTGGCAGGCTGAAGGTCATTATTTGTTGACCAAGCCTCCCGTGGACAATAAATGTGCTGCAGTTTTATGAGAAAGCACAGTCAAAGAGTGATTTCCATATAGATTACTGTGCGCAGTGGGTAGTACAGTTGAAGGGGGTGTGTAGCCAACTAAGTGAATATGGCGGGAGAACAGAGCCATTTACTAACAAGTGTGAAGCAACCGAGTGAACAAGCTGCCCCAAGTCAGCCAATCCGCAGGTGGTCAAGAGAGAGTGGGTAATAGTGGAAATGCCACCTTCGTCTGATTGTTTCTGATTTAATTTTGCTGAGACTAAGTGCTTCGGGAAGTCATGGATACGCACTAAATCACAGGCAGAGAGAGAGAAAAAGAGCATTCACCGACTTATTACATATGGAGAGAGCACAATTACATCCCTTATTCGCAGCCGTGGTGATTTATGGATGAATCCCTCGCTCAGAGGGTCTCGGAAAGGTGATCTCTTGCAGAAGCAGCCACAGGTAA